>JBCAUA010060600.1:0-11322 GCA_038406235.1 Peronia verruculata
AAAACTCCATGACGTAGGAAAATCGATTTCTGACCATTTTCCTCCCTGTTCTCAATTATTGTCCTTGCGACATCTGGGCCCTTTTTGCAGATACTGCCACAAATATCAAGATCAAAATGAAAACAATCCATTTATACATTTCTGTTTATTTGTTTTTCTTGAATTGTTTTTCTAGTTGCCGGTCTGACAGTTTTATTATATTTTTATAAAATGAAAACAATCCATGATTTAATCATCACAATCAAGTTGTTTAAAGATTTCTATGTGATTTTTTTTTTTTCAATTGTTTTGCTAGTTGCCGGTCTGACAGTTCTATTGTATTTTCATAAAATGAATGAAAACAATCCATGAAATATCACAGATTCCCAAAACTCCTGGTTATCTCAAGATTTAATTATTCCAATTAATTCAAATTATTCTTTAAAAACTGTCCTCCATCAAAATATTGAAATATTTTTTTTTTTATTAAAATGTTTTTTCTATATTATAGCAGAATGACAATTCTAATTTAGAGACAATATAAGCCTCCCCATCTCAGTATACCATTCCATTTTAACCCTAGAACTGCTAAGCCAACTGATATCTGTTTAAAGACACTGTACTTTACATGTGCATTTTTTTCCATATAACCTGTAGCATTGTGACAAAATTGTCATAGTATTGTCATTTAGGCCTAAACAGTCATTTTCAAAATAAATACAATCATTGATGATTCACTGGCTCTACAACAATTTCACTTGACATATTTCAGGCTACCCATTACTAAAAGACAATGATATCCAAGAAAATGGCATTACCTTAGCAACCTGTTTTGTCTAGCCGTGAGAAATACAGGGCCATAATCTCTAAGTAAAGAAAGAGCCAGCTGTCTACTTACTTGTTCATTGACCTTGTTGTATTTACCGAAGATGACAAAGCCAGCACAGAAAGCTGACATGAATGCATGAAACTGATGAGATTTTGACTCCCCCCATGACAATGTGGATGTCAAGCCTTTGTAAGCAAACACAAACATTGCTAGGTTCCTTGAATGAGTGTATGTTGCCTCCAAGATTGCAGTGATTTTGTCCCTCAGACTGAAAAGAGACAAGACCTTGATGTATTGCAATGCATTTCAATGCAATTTTTTTTTTTTAATTTAGATTTAGAGTACTATAATTTAATCTGTTTCAAACAAAAAATTACAGAAAGTAAAATTCATTTTCTGTGACCTAGTGCTAAATGCTAAGTGGGTCCAGAATGCATCTGTCATGCCTAACCCATCTGCACATCATTCTGTGTATCTGTTTGTATCGCAATAAAACTGTCTAAAACAGCTAAATACATGATATGTAACCTGATATCTTAATATATACAGATCTAACCTATTGTACTGAACATTATCATTTATAATGTGTTGTCAATTTTTTATAATCATTATAATATTGTGAAGCTTCCACACCATGTGGTATTTAAAAAAAAAAAACAGATGCAAAATTTAATCAGTGCAAATAGCATTTTTCACTCTAGTTTACAAATGAATCAAAGAGATGATATTTTAAGATAAAGGCAATAGTATGATGGTGTCATCTACCATTGTCTTTGAATGTTACTTTAGGCATAAGAGCAACACCTAATAGTTTCTGTGACTTTCTGGGTTTTGAGATAAAACAGTTTGATATGTGCAAAATAAGGATATAAATGTTGAATACTGCTCTCATAGTAAACTATAATTATATTATATGCCAAACACAGGCCTTGCATATGATCCAGCACATAGGCAGTCCACTGTCCCCGGAAAAAATTACAAATAATTTTCAGAATACAAGAAACATTCCTTTCTGAACAGTTAAAAAAAAAAAAAAAAAGAATTCTTTGTAGATAAAATCATCCTCATTTTATTGTCGAGGACATCTCTAAAAGAAAAAGGCTATTACATCAACTGACCCACCCTACATGTACACCAAGTGAGCCGCCAGACATGATGCCAAGAGAAATGAATGGAATTATGAAATCTTACTTGCCTCTTCTAAAGAGAAATGTCATGACAAGGGAAGTGAATGGAATTGATTATAAATGAAATCTTACCTGCCTCCCCTAAAAAGAAATGTCATGACAAGGGCATGGGGAAACCGAATCTTTGCTCCATAGCTGTGAATTGATGAGAAAATAAAGAAATTTGTCTTAGTCTTTTGACAATGAGAGTTGTTACAGATCATCCCCATTGTCTTTATTGCAAATATCTCAACTTTTATTCAAGGTAGAGCAGAAATTTTTGCACACACAGAAAGGGAAATGAATAATCTTTGCACCATCACAGTGATACCAATAGCTCTATATATGTTCAATAATTGATGAACACCTGATTTCACCATGTCGTGTCTCAAATAATAATAAAGTAGTCATACATTTTCAGTCCAAACTGATCAAAACGATTCCCTGTGTGTTTTTAAAGGGTGTGAAAACACTGATCATCTCTAGCAATGTCAACTATGCCTATACATAATTTTATTAATTTCTACTAGATCAACACCAAGTAGGAAAATGGAGAATGGGAACATTATTAAGGAAACAAAATTAATCTTTTAAATTTACTCTTGTTTTTCCCTGCTAATATGCATTCGTGGTATTCAAATTTCAAAGTTGTAGTTCAAGTTTCAATTTTTCAAAAAGCAACTGGTGACTATATCACACTACAAAAGAATGTGCTCTGCATACAACACACATTAATTTTTTTTCATCATACATTATAATGGAGTCACAGTATTGTGCAATATATACCTGATGGTGACAGGTAAAATTAATTTATAAAATATGCTTTCATAAAAAAAAAACATGAATGACACATCTACTATAATAATATACATGTATTCCACAAACAGTCAGAGATGAAAATGACATTCACTCTTTTAAAAAAAGCTGTGGTGAAAAAGGTTCAAGACAGGGTGATGACTTTGGGTAAAATACAAATTCCCACTGCTGTCTGAGCTTGGCAAAAACAAGAAAGAAAAACTGACAATGTAAAGACTAGTAAAGAGTAATCTCTGCAGATCCTTTCACTATTAGATCTAGAATCTAGTTACTAGTTAGTGACACTGTCATTTTACTTTTTTAGACAAGAACAGCACTGCATTCCATTCCAAAATGATTTTAAAAAAAAACCTTCAAGAAAGATTTTTTTTTTAATCCCATAAAACTGCAGAAATGACCCGATACTGATGAGTTGCGACAAATATGAGAATTATCAGAAACTTCTTAAAACTTCTTATTTCTTGAAATCTAGATCTAGATCTTGATCTATCACCAGAAGTTAAGCCTTTTAAAACATTATAGATAACAAATATGTAACTTTGATTGCAATTGCGAGCAAAGATTGAGAAGATGGAAAACATGTTCTGGGTGGGTTTATGATTTACAGAAGATATTGGTGAAATCGTCACTTTATGAGCAAAAACTTAAAGTGACAGATTCATCAAAATGAATCGATCTTGGATCCCGTCTAGATCTGGACCCCGACCTATCATCTTTTGCAACCGGTGAATTTTGCATGGAGACCACCTCGTACAACGGGCTAGATCTAATCTAGATCTAGATCTATGCCGGGTGCGATTTTCACGCACAAAATTATTTCTTCACTAAATTGTAGGGCAGCAATACTAATAAAAGATACTTACACCGCTCCATTTCTGAATCCTTTGATGACTGACAAAACATGCTTATGCTCGCCGGAGGCCAGCACTCGGTTGACGGCATCTATGACAGCCGCCATGTTGTTTGTATCAGGTGATGAACGGGCTTTCTTTACCTCTAGCTCATGAGATCAAGGCGTGCCGTAACTTCAAGTGGCGACCAAAGGCGTATGGTTCACGACGCCTGAAGTAAGGTTCAAAGTACAGAGAGTGTGATGTGTACTGCCGCTTCGAGTCGAGAGTGATAGGCGCGCAACTTCATCCGTTGGACGATCTCAGATTGGCTCAACACAAAAGCACAGTTGAATTACCATCTAATAAATTCATAAACAACAAATACATGTAAACAATATTGTAACATTTTGAGGCTATGAAAGAAGAAAGAACGAAAAAAAAAAAAAAAAGTATTTACCTGTCATAGGCTTATTATTAATTTCATATTTCTCTCAGGTCATAAACTTTTCAAAAATTTAATTTGTGGAACAGAAAAAAATAAAATCAACATAGATCAGGGAATTATGCACTGATAACGAATGACGAGATGGAGAAACTGTTTTCTCTTATATGAACAGCAGAAAATAGACTTTTTTGTGATACCACACAAGCTAAGGAGTAGTTTATCTCCAAGTGACTTGGCCAGCAGCACAGGCAATCAAATCACTGTGGTCACTTACCATCTATTTAAACCAGTAACAAGATAGGACAGTGTGCATAACTGCAGTTAACACCGACAATAATTATGAATTACGTGGAGCTCAGCAGTTTATAGTGGCAGATGCTGTATCGTATGGGGTCTGATGAACCTCTGCACCGGACAGATAGATCGTTAGAACACGCTTCAGTGAGAAACAGAGGAAAGCCATTGGTTGGTGGGTTTGATATTTGCTCTGAAACCAACCACAGTGGGATTGTACGAGCGAAATTATGTGGGTTTAATCAGTCGTTATGGTTGATGTAGAATACATTTTAATTACTGTGACAAAATGCCTTTTTTTTTTTTCATCAGACTTTAACCATTTTCTCACCTTCTGAAATATCGCTTTCTATAAATTTGTAACATAAACTGTTGCATTACGCCCTCTTACATAACTTCCTCTGGTCCATTTTATGTTAATAAGAAACCGTAAGTTTTTGTGTTGTTTTTTTTTTTTTTCGCACCAGGTGCGTCATTAGGCTTTACATTATTCTTGCCATTTGCTGGCTTATGTGTTCGTTTTGTTCATTCATGTCTCTAACTGTAATTGTTTGGTTTTTCGGGTGTTTTTCATCTTTAATTATTGTACTTGGTGTTGTTGTTCTTCTCATTAAGTCTGTCGATGTAAGATGTATGTTTTATTGTTCTTTGATTAATGCTGTCGTTTATAAACATTATAGTGTTGATTTGATTATTTCACATCAGTGTAATATTTTCATAATACTGATGTTGTTATAGATGTCACTTACGCTTATAATGAGATCTACTGACGTCTTACTGTCATGGTTTTGAAAGAGCAATAACGATAGTATGACGTTCTGGTTGATTAGTTTTATTCAAGCTGTATCACTTTCATCATTGAATAAAGGACCCCTAGCACCCCTAGCAACCTCCATCTCCGCCCTCCCCCCCCCCCCAAAAAAAAACAACACGCAACACCTCATCTTTATATCCAGGGTAAAAAATGGGTCTTCAGTACGCTTGAGTGACGGCAGCTCTGATGGGTTTTCAACCCATGATAAATTCTTAACGTGAGTAACAACTTCACCCATTCCGATACAGCACGATATCACCTCTGTTTTTGTGTTGATTAAAAAAAAAAAAAAAACTCATCTCAAGCAAAAATGTTATCCTTTATTATCTCATATAAGTAGTTTTTTAACCTAATGTTTTAGCAAAGAAATTTACATTATTGTAGCCTACATAAAATAAGATGGGTTTTTTGTTGACTGTGGCAAAGTGAGAACCCGGTGGGTGGTTCCTTTGTCCGTTGTCCAATTACGCTGTTTTTGTCATCAGCATTTTTAATTGGATCACAATTTATGATTAGTTTATCATCACCGCCACTGTCATCATCATCTTTATCACAGCAATACCAGCTTCACCATCGTCATCATCAAAAGCTCACCTTTACCAAAATCTCCGTGCATCGACTTGATGTTATTGTGTTGTTGTTTGTGTTTGTTTGCTTGTTTGTTTATGTTATCATGTACCGCAGTTGTCATTATCATAACCACTTTCATTATTATATTATATTGGAAGAATATCATTGTTTTTATGTACCTGCTACATTTGATTTTATTAATATTGACAAGACTTGAAAGTATTTTATACCGAAAATAGGGAGAAAACTTTCTTTAAACACATAACACATAAAAGTTGAAAAAGGAAACAAAAATTGAAAAGCAATACCAAAACAACTTAAAACTGCTTTTTTTTTTTTTTTACACTAGATTGTCATCTTAGTCAAATTTCCGAATCACAGAGAGCACAGTATCAGCTTTACATTCTTTATGTGCATGATCGTCTCTAACAAATCCACTGTTCCCCAGGTCCACTTTGGTCACAAATGGCTCTCATTTCACAGGGAATGGACCTGCTCTGATTCAGAATCACTCGTCCGTGTCTGTGCTTTCTTTTTTCCTTAACTTTTGACTTTATAACAACCCTTGCCTTTACCAATACTTTCCGGCTTGTAGTTTGCTTTTGGCTTGTGGGCTAGTCTTGGAAATTACTCCACCTTCGTTCTTGTTCTCTTTAACCCTTTGAGCCCTGAGCCCCTGAGCCATCTGCCACTCTCATGCCTGAGCTGCTGGGTAATTTTAAGACTATAGCTGACACACTATTTTTCAAGTAATCATTTGTTTGAAATGGAAGACAGAAACAGCCAAAATACGTCGTAACGGGATATGGTCTTGTCTCGCTCACCATTGCACAGGCTCTTGAGCAATAAATGAATTTTTATTTGCCATCTGTGTACCAGTGGACAGGGCTCAGAGAGTTAATTATTGTATTTTCAATTATTCATTGTACGATATGACTCATAACGTATTAAATGTTCACAGCCAGCGTGTCCCACAATATAGATAACCAAGCACAATGCCTCCCATCACGTGACTTCACACTATTTCCATATCATCACCGCGAGATTCAGAATCCATTACTACCTGACCCCTCCTGAACATTGTTGTATATGAAACTATACAAAATGGAAAAATATTTACTCGTGATAACTTGTCCGATCCAAAGATTAAATACAAGGCAGTTTCGCTAGAAGAAATGAATCATCTTATACGTGTATATAATATAATTATACATAATATACTCCCAGACTGTGGATATCTCGTCGTATGAGAGTGAGTTGGATTCTCTGTTTCCTGTTTGCAATGGGAATGAGCTAGCCGAAGTGAGCAAGAATGGCGAGAAAGAGCGAGAAGGGGGGGGGCAAGAGAGACACACAGACAGATTGATAGATATAGAGAAATGAACGAAGGGATGTAAGCTTACAAATGTTACAAGGAGAGACTGGCCAGACAAGCAGGGAGAAGGAAGAAGAGGGTATTTAAACAATCGGTGAACAAACAAGCAAACACACAAACAAACAAACAAAAAAGCTAATGTCATTTCTGCGATTATTTGACTAAATCTAGGAATGCACACCACCTGCCTGACAGTTTGATGACGTAATTAACTAGGCTAGACGAAGATAGCATGGTAAAATGTGAATTGTTCACTCATCATTGTGCAGGCCTTCTATGATGCAGAAGAACAGAGGGCTACGTTACATTTGTAGTTTGTACAGTGCACATAGCAGAGCGCATCGTCTGTCATCACAGTGTAATTTCCTGCAGCTTACACTCAGTCTGGTTTGCAGGTGCACTGGCTTTCGAGGTTTCCCTACTCTACTATGTAGGCCAACGGTCTGCACTTAACCACCATCATCATCTTTTGTCATCATTTCCAGGACAAAAACCTCCAACCTTTGCTAAAGCCGCAATTGGGACAATATTCCCATATTTATTTTCTTACCACGACAAATTGCTCCTATCCATATTAACCAAAGAGTTGTCGTGTAGGAGGGCTTATCTTTACTACTTTTTGTTGTAGATTCCATTCTTGAAAACGGCGGGCGCAATGGCTCTGTGGTTTGGTGTCAGCTCGTGGAGAAAACATGTCGGGATCGACCTTCCCCCGATGCGAGAAAACATGTAGGGATCGACCTTCCTGCATCGGGGGATGAAGGGACACGAAGATCGAAAACCCGCTTTTTCTTTTTTTTTTTTTTTAGTGACTCAGCGATCCTTTGGCTTCTTGTGGATAGGGGAGCCCAATGTCTAGCCTTCTCCGTAAAGGACGAATGTTCTTCGGAGGTCCCGTACGTAAGTTACGCACGTTCAAGAACTCTTTCAGTTCAAAATCAACGATAGGCTGCGTGCGGTCGTCCGGGCAAAATTTCCAAATCTCTACCCACAAAAATTCTCATCAAAAACAGGCAACTTCCTAAAAAGCAGAGATAATCCTATTTTCCTTGGATTGAAAGGCTTAAGGAAAAACAAAACATTCTTGAAAATTATCTGGGGTGCTTCTTATTTCTGCTGTCATAGTGCACGTCCTGTTCAGTGCGATTCCTTTACGACTAGGCCTACCTAAATGTCTTGCAGTTCTTCATTCTTGATTTTCATGGCATTGTACAGATATCATATCCTGCTTGTTGTATGAAACCGTGCACAGAGAGACATCTCACAGGTGACTGGTTGACTTTGTTGATAGAGGGCACAGTTAAAACAACGGCTATATTGTCGAAATGGATGACTAGATTGATACTGTGAACTGGTACAACCCCCGAACCAACCCACCCCCCCCCCCCCTCCCGGCCTCCTTTGAAAAGGCAGTTCTAGTATCAAGATCGGGATCAATCTCATTTGTGACTCATATTTTAACAATATTCTTCTGTTTGAAAACGTATGAAAGAATGTTCCTCCCAGCGCCATAACATTGGTGCAAAGGAGATTTTGGGGGGATTGCTACCTGAACGAAATAGGCCTATGTCAAGTACGTTGAAGAACAGAATAGGAGTTGGTTCTTCTAAGATATCCTCTCAGATGTCCCAATGTTCCACGTGAGTTAAATACAAACACGATTAATACGGGTTATGGCAGAAAGCAACTCTCCTTTTTAAAAAAAAATTGGAGTGTTTAGTACTAGCACTGGTGACATGATTATATCCACAGCCATACACAATCTTTTATTTAGGCCAACGTTTTCATCTTCACCGAGACCATTACACATCACACACAAGACGTATAATAGAATTTGCATTAGTTAACCTCAGTCTTTGCAGTCGGTGTTTGGTGGTCTAAACTCAACAGTGCAAACAGTTAAGCCATACCTGGATTTATTAGAAACCTGAATTCTGATTCGTCTCTTGTCCCAAACATGCAGACGTCCTAAAGCTGACAGAGATGCAGTAAGAGACTTTAAAATATAAAAACTTTTATTAATTTAATATGAAACTGAGTCACTGTCTAAACACGGTTATGAGGTCTTCAGGTAAGATTAAGAAAACATCACGTTTCCTGGAGAAGTTCGGAAAGGTCGTCTTTCACACTTCACTTAAATTGCTTGAAATGAAAAATTCAAGGCTGTGTTTGTGCATTGACAGATCTATAGATAACATAGAGCAATTGCATTCAGCTCAGCACGTAATGCTCATAATTATCCTCTACCTGGCATGTAATAGAATGGGCTAAAATGAGAATTTGAAGTGATGATATGTTAGCTGAGGTTGATGTGGTGGGTACGCCTCTGAGAACAATGTTGAGACTCTAATATTATTCAACAATTTCAGGATATTCCAGGGTAGTTCTCTTAATTCGTAAATATGATATCTAGTCTTCTTGAATGAGAAGCGTCAAACAAACAAACAAAGCAAAGAGAAAAGTATGGTTTATGCACAGTATGTGCAATGACAGTTGATGAGTCTCTCAATGATAGTGTAAACTGCGACATCACTTTCTCCTCCACAATGTGTACTCTGTTGCTAAGAAAGTCTCTTGATAGAGAGGATGCGGGGAGAGAGGGAGAGAGAGAGGAGAAGAAGAAGAAGAAGAAGGCATCACAAGTGAGACATAATTTGTTACAATTCCTAACGTCACCCATTACCACTACAGAAGAATGAGAACTGTGAACGAAAACTGTGGACCTAAGTCTGCAGCTGTCGGGTGACCGGCAAGAACTAATCTCGAATCTAATGACACGACGCTGTCGAATTATCGCTGCCAGAGAGCGGTTACGGTATGTATATAAATTGTAAGCCTTTCAACCTCTTGACGATCAAGACCCATTGAATCGATAAATAACGTAATCTTACAAATCCGTTTGCAGTATGTAATATAACACCCCCTCTCTCCGCTTGAGAACTTTGAGACGTGTCACGGAAGAAGCGCATGTTCACCACACTCACAGAAACCAGACCGTAGTTCTATAAATATCACGAAAATCCCTCCATGAATAGACCTGTGTGTGGCCATGACTCAAAAGTTCATGGCCACTAACTGCAGTCTTATTATGTCATTCACTGGCGATATCTGTCAATGGTGCACTATGCTTAGTATGCGCGTACCTACTGTGGTGGTCACTGGTCATTGACCTAACTGCACCGTCCAACATTCCTGAATATTATATATGCAGCCAGGTGCAAACTTACATGCACTGCAACATGACGAAGTATGAGCTTTAACATAACTCTCCATCGTGTCCGTAGGGGTGGAACTTTACACAAGATTTGGCGGCTTATATAGGCTCCGACCTGGGGGGGGAAGAACAGAATTCCTCTTCAGTGAGTTACAAAGAACCGCTGTCCGCTGCACAAGTTGGAGTTAACGTACTTTTAGGAACGCTTTTGGTTGATCATATGAAAATGTGGACCTTATGTTTTTAGTTTTCTTTTTATACACATGTATATCATGTAATGCATTGTTAGCTGCTGTGAATCTTCCTCAAAATAAAATATTTTTATAATAAAATCTTCCTTCTATCATAATATGTGTATGGGTATTTTTTTATTTTTTATTTATTATTATTATTATTTTATTGGGGGGGGGGATGAGGCGTCCAAAAACTGCACCCATCCGTGATAAACAAACAAACACATAAAAAATGAAAGAAGGAAGACAAAAGAAACATTTTCACCAGATTATCTGATGCGTTATATTAGTGAGATGCAGCACTGTAGTACCTTTGACACAGAATCTCCAGTAGGTGGAGTTGGTTCACAGTTGGCACATCGTGTGCTGCGTGTTACAACTCAATTAGCTAACGTGTAATTTCCAAGAAAGCTTTCGGTATACCATTATCTGTGAATGTGAGACAATGTCATAGTAAGACAGCAAAATATGGCCTACATTTTGAAAATTCTTATCGGCCATCGACCTTTCAATTTCGATAAAAGGACATTACAGGTTTAAGGGAGGTTGAGGGAGGAGGGGGGAGAGGGGTGGGGGAAGAATCCTGAAAAATGGTTTTTGCTCTAAAAAAATGCTATCTGACTTTTTGTTTCCTCTTACAAAGCCTGCTTTTTCTGAAATGCTATCTATCTATCTCTCTCTCTCTCTCTCTCTCTCTCTCTCTCTATCTATCTATCTATCTATCTATTAAAGATCCACCGGATACAGCTTGTTT
>JBCAUA010060611.1:0-11322 GCA_038406235.1 Peronia verruculata
AGGTAGGTAGGTAGGTAGGTAGGTAGGTAGGTAGGTAGGTAGGTAGGTAGGTAGGTAGGTAGGTAGGTAGGTAAACGGTTAGCAAGCAGGGACAATTAATAGGTAGGCAGATAAGAGACAAGCAACTAGATACCTAGGTAGATAGTGGGCATTAGGTTGATAGATTCGTAGACAAAAAGGCAAATAGGTAAACGGTCATATAACCGCTGCTATGGTGCCTTCGTTTAACATAAGGAAATCATAGCCAGAGACTACAGGCAGAAATACGGTATTTCTACACCACATCTGCATATCATTTATTGTTACCGCAGATATGCTGTGATAAAAATCCTTGAGTGACTAGCTCTCATTAGAATAATACAATCTATACTTTAATATGCTAAATTGATGTTAGGATGAGCTGAGCAAAATCCATTTCATCATAATCAATTTCAGTTGCTAATATCGTCCATGGTGAACTCTGAGATAGACAGACAACAACTCGTGAGCTTACTTCTTTGTTGCTTTATCTCCACTGTCAGGCTATTTGGAGATGTATATGTCATATTTAAGAAGGAAAGTAAATTTTCTATATAATGTAATTATTTCACCGTCCACTTGCCCATATAGGGAGATTTTGAAAGCCATTTTGTCCTATCTCCTATGTGCAAAAACAGTTGCGAAACATAAAACATCAATTTTCTCAAAATGCGAAAAATGGAGATAGTAGAGCAAACAGAGAGCTGAGCTCATTAACTATCTAGATCTTTTTAACAGTTGCACACTGCATTTTTATTAAATTTCCTTGTGGCTCGAATTGAGAGACATTAGGAAATGGCAATGTTTCTACAGCAAATGTTTTTGATTGATTCTGGAACAGTGAGTAATGTCTTTATTACAGAGTTGATCAAGACGTTTTCAGCTTACATATCCATTCACACGAAAACACACACACACACACACACAAACACATGCATTCATTTACACACGTGTACACTCACTCGCACACACGGACTCCCACACTCACACGCACACACACAATCAGCAGGCTAGATTTTTAAAGCTTTCGGATTAACAAGTGGGAAATGTGTAGCGGAACTGAACAAGCCCAGATCTGATCCATTAGGCGCACTCAACACGAGCATTTAGACAACAACCTAAGCAAAGTGGAAAAAGAGTATTGGAATGGGCCAGCTAAATATGTTGTTTTTCAATCAATTTTAGCATAGATAGTAGTGAGAACGTGTCGTGGAATTGTACATAAGCAAGCATGTTCCACGACAAAACAGCCACATCACAATCATCATTCTCAGACAAACGTTTGGACGAACTACCGAACCAACTAACTAACTAACTAATTAACTACTTAACCAACTAACTAACTAACTAGCTAATTAACTGACACACTCACTAAGTCACAAACTCACTAATTAACTGAACTGACTTTAACTAACTCGTCAGTCTGATTATCTTACTAATCAATTTAACAAACCAACTAACTTATTTTTTTTAAAAACTAATTTAGTACCGAACAAATTAACTTGCCACAGATCAGCAGGCTGAAGATGATGTATGAAGCCCATGAAGCTCCCAAAGATATGAGAGCAATAGATTGGCAATTTGTTTGTTCTATTTTTCCTTATATTACCGGTTCCAATTTTAACCTTTGGGTGTCGGTGCAAGTTTCTATAATGATGTCTATTCCCATCACGCAAATGGCCCTTAACGCCTTTAAGAAGTGCAGATACACCCACCACTTCAATACTGTAACGTATGTTGTATTTAGAAATTGATTCAAACAGTCAAAGCCTTTAACCCGATAGACCTCTTTCGTACACTTCCAGGTTTCCGCCAGCTCCTGCAACATCGTAGCAACATCATGTCTGCCGTGTAATTCCACCCTGACTGGGACAGCAATGTTATTTTTTCATTTCAACTCACTACCAGCTCATCCCTCTCTCCGCTTCCATCAGTACATCTCTCTCTCTCTCTCTCTCTCTCTCTCTCTCTCTCTCTCTCTCTCTCTCTCACACACTGTTTTTTCTCTTCATCCTCCTCTACCCCCCCCCCCCCTTTCCTCCAGCCCCACGCCTAACCGTCTCAAAACAGAGAGTTGGGAGTCAAACTCGGCCTGTTTTCAGGCTACCAGGCAACCCGTCCTGGGATTTGCTAAAAATTACGAGTGTCATAACGTCAAAGAGTTTGAAATCAAATAACGCTAAAACCGACAGGCCCACAAGCGGGCCGCTCGTTGACATGCCTGAACGCTTCATGGTGACGAGTTAATTCTGCTGAGGGCATGGTGACCCGGGGATATCACGTCAGGGCTCTGGTGAGGGACAAAAAAGCGACCACAACAACAACAAAAATCCATGTCTCTCAACATCATCTAGCACATCAGCAGCAGCTGTCAGTGCAGATGGGCTATCGAAACTAGAGAGAGAGAAGGAGAGAACGATGGCACTGCAGAGCGCTAGGCCTGCCTCCAGAAGGACAATTCGTTCCTTCCATTTTTTTCAGTGATATTTTGCACAGTAAATGTAAAAGGTTAGTGGTCTCTGACCTTCCTGTCGTGTCTCTCCGTCAGCTTTCTAGAACGCACAGTATTACGATAGCTTCTTGAATCACGGTTAGCAATGACTCCAAAAAGCTGGAAGCATAGATGTTGCATGTTTCATAGTGAGAAGATTGTTTTAAGGCAGCACTATTTTATACAGACCAATATTCACTTTGGCAGGACAGATGTTCTTATGTAAACAAAGCCTTGGTGTCGCAAAGCATTCCGCGTGTCCGAAATTTGCGAATTTGAGTCCCCACCCACCCCTTCAAGGTGAGCTAAAATTACTCTCTGGTGAGAAAAAAATGCTCAAATTGATCTGGGTTGTTTGTGACACTGACGAAAAGTTATGATTATTCAGCTGTCTTAGGCTTAGGTTATCGTTGTGTTCCGGCGTTTGTAGGGTTAAATATTCAGAGCGCGTTGCTCCGATCTGCACTATGGTTTATCCCGGAAAGGAGGAAAGGGAGGTTTTGGGGGGGGGGGGGAGGGGGAGAGAGAAGAAGAGGGAGAGATCAGACCCCGGTATATACTGGAAAGTACTGTCAGTTTCTAATTTATTTGGGCCACATTACTCACGCTGTCAATGTATTATCTTTCACAAAAGTTAAGGAAGGAGCATAAGCTCTGAGATCGTACTAGCTTCTGAAATATGTTTGACGAATTGAAAAATGACTATAATGAACTACATTTGTAAACTGTCTATGGCAGTGAGGTTTTTGTTATCCCCATCATTAAGCTGAGATAACCACCCTCAGGAGGTTGAAAGGCTAACGTAAACTGTAACTGTAACCATCACTAAGCCGCACCAACTCGATCGACCTTGCTCAGTACGTCAGAGTCTCTGTTCGAAACCCATGTCACATAATAATGCTGTGGCTGCTAGATAGAGAAAAAGGCATGCTAATCTCTACGTTCTATCGCTTGCTTCGTGCAGAATTCCATAAATCTGCTTGCAGAAACAACGCTCGAGAAGAATGGTGATAACCTAAGAGCTCATAGAATCTGATAAGTTATTATGGTGCCCATTACTTGTTATCTACAGCTCCTGGACCATGGTGTATTGTGCTTTAAGTCTACTCGACTCAGACAAAATTCCACACTTATTATCTTTGTATCTGTTTTTCAGCTGCTTCTTAATGACCTCTCTGTCAGGAATGATATCCCAGACACTCAAGTCTCAATAAAATGGCAGACTAACATGGTTGTCATTTATCCATTTTGATCTGTCCCTGTCCATGTCCACTGGACCTCTTGTTCTAGGATTTCCCCGCTGATGTAGCCTAATGTTGCGCATCTCTTCTGTTGAACACAGCAGAAATATCGCGTGTGAAGAAGAGTGTCTCACAACGCAACTGCATGAACCATTCAGAAATTAGACTCTGAAATCTGCCCTTGTTGGCTTGTTTCCTCAGAAATATAGAACTGTCTACCGTTGGAGTTACAAACACCAAGACTTACAGGAGATGAAATACGCCCAGTTCTGACTAAACATTGAATAGTCTAAGACGTTACTAGAGCCCTTGTCACCATCGCCAAATATATTCAGCGCGCTATCAATTGAAGAGATAAAAGTAGAACAAGAAGGAAAAGTGCACCTTTAAATCCACGGACTAAAGCCAACTCATTATCCTCCTGGGAAACAAAATTCAATGAGCACACCAGTTCAGTCTCAGTGGAGTCTGAGCCTCCTGTGGCCTTATAATCTGATCTGGCCCAAATATTAGCATGGAGAACGGCAAGAACGAAGAAGAAACGGACCAGGGGCAAAAAATTGAACTTAAACTCACCCAGAGGTCGAGATTCCAAATTCTCAATTCAAATTGAATCCGGTCATGCTCTGAAATATTAATGATTCGCCTGAAGGGTGAGCCTAGACAATTACCTGACCCCCATCTCCATTGCCCTTGCTGAATTCAAATGTCGTCGGAAACCAAGCACGGCAAGCACTCCAGGGATTGAAGCGGTCCAGGGACTGCAGTTTGCAATCAGCAGAGGAGAAGGTCAAATAAAGGATCCTTTTATAGTTTTAAATAAAATGACAGAATTCGGCCTATGTCCAAATAAGATTTGAAGTCAACATAAGATCTAGAATCTTTGTTTTTTAAGAAAGCACCAGTAGTTAAACTGGACAATAGAGGGTCGAACGTGGTAGAAAAACACCCATTCTATGCGTAAAATGAATTAGATTCAAGCTAATCTGCAACTTTAGAACAATGACATACACAGCCTATTTGTATACATCACCATTTGTGTTTTCATTTACCTTTTTTTTGGGGGGGGGGGGGGGTCTGACTATAGCTAGATCCATCTCGAGTTTGCAAATTTCCTTAAGTAGGATGGCCAGACGCACAATGGTTGCATCATTACAAAAAACACCAAAGCATAAAAAGAAAAAAGAAAGAAAGAAAGAAAACGAAAGAGGCAAAAATAAAAAAAAGCTCGTTCACAAAGGTTCATCACAGCACACTGATTGAAGCCTAAGCCTACGGAGCAAAACCTAATCCAAGACACAAAAGCACTTGACATAGGTGTGCGTTTGACCAGAAATTCCATCTAGGCGGGGAGATAGGAAGTGTGTGTGTGTATGGGGGGGGGGGGGAGGGGGGTCCATGTTCAGATTGGATTTTTTCTGTGTTTATTTGTTTGGTTCCTTTGGCTATCAAAACAAAGTGTAAAGACATACCAGCTCTCTGTTCTTAGTACTACAAATTCAACAAGCTGCCAAAAAGTCGGTCGGTCGGTCGGTCGGTGGGTCGGTCGGTCGATCGGTCAGTCGGTCGGTCGGTTGGTTGGCTGGCTAGCTGGTTGATTGGTTGGTTGGCTGGCTAGTTGGCTGGTTGGTTGATTGATTGGTTGGTTGGTCGGTTGGTCGGTCGGTCGGTTGGTTGGCTGGCTAGCTGGTTGATTGGTTGGTTGGTTGGCTGGCTAGTTGGTTGGTTGGTTGGTATGTTGGTTGGTTCTTTGGTTGGTTGTTTAGTTGGTTGGTTGGTGGGTTGGTTGGTTGGTTGGTTGGTTGGTTGGTCGGTTGGTTGGTCGGTCGGTTGGTTGGTTGGTTGGTTGGTTGGTTGGTTGGTTGGTTGGTTGGTTGATTGGTTGGTTGGTGGATGGGTTGGTGGGTGGGTGGGTTGGTGGGTTGATTGGTGGGTTGTGGGTTGGTTGGTGGGTTGATTGGTTGGTTGGTGGGTTGGTTGGTGGGTTGATTGGTGGGTTGGTTGGCTATCTGGTTGGTTGGGTTTTTTTTTTTTTAAATTTCAGAACCAACTAACTTCAACATTGAAAATATTGCCGATAGCATGTGTTTCAATAATCTGCATCCCTTTCTCTTCTGAATTTTTCTCACGTTTTTGAATTAAAAGTGGATAATATGTGGTGAATAGAAGTAAGAAATGTATACATCTTTTGACATACATTGTTTAAAAAAAATCGAACAAATATTGCAACATAATATATATGCATAATGTTTCACCTAGACAGCTATCTTATTCATGTGCAACATTTCAAACGTTTACATTTTATACTTTTGGAGTCTTAGGAACATAATATCCAATTTGACGGCGTTATCATGGCAAATGCACACAAAACAAAATGGTGGTCCACTTTTTTTCCCCAATTAAAATTCTGAACATGCTGAATCCGAGCGTTAAATGTGCCTAATTCAAGCATTCAGATACTCACCTTCAGGATCCAAACTCGCTTCTTCCCCCCTTCCCTCCTCCCTTTCAAAACAGACTGAGCTAAAGCAGTTCAAAATCGATGAAAGAGTAGGCGGAGTGCCGCTGTCCGGGCAAGATTTCCAAATTCCAAATTTCTACCCAAAAACACCCTCACCAAAATCAGGCAGCTATTTAAAGCCGAGATAATCCTGCTATCTCAGGGTTGAAAGGCTTAAAAAGAAACAAAAAAAGTTGAATATAACGACAAAACAAAGTCCATGGCGACAGAGGTAATAGCTTGTCAGAAACAATCAAATAATTCCACGACGCCTCGTCAAAAACATTTGCTCGTGGGGAAAATCTGTACGCATTATCGGCTTTTCTTGCCCGGGTCAGCACGTCCGACCACTCAATAATGTTGAGAATCGATAGAGGAAAAGAGCATTCCAAAATACATTGCCTTGACATGGCAACGCGTAAAGCCGCCAATTAGGTCAGATTAACACCTGAAGTATCGAAGAGCCGCTCTTGTAAAAACTCACTCACTTTTACTTTTTGTATTGGAGGAAGCTGGTTGTTAAATCTTCTGAGGTGTCCCAAAGGGTAAGCAATGAACGACTGAGTGAATGAATGAATTGGAGGTCGCTTTCAGTTAAGGCATACAACATGCTGTACAGTGACATTATATGGCTCTAATGTCATCTTATGTCAAGATACAAGCGATAGAAACGACATGCGTCCGAAGACTTTTAGACATCTGCTACAGAGATCATGTTACAAATATGAAGAAGTGAAGAACAGAATCAGACATGTCACTGGGCCCTGAGAAGATCTTCTCACCACTGTGAAAGGACGCAAACTGAGGTGGTATGGACACATAATAAGATCAATAAAACTTGCAAAGATGAACCTACAGGGTACTGTACAAGGAGGGAGAAGGAGAGACAGACAGAAAAAGAGATGGGAAAACAACATAAAGGAATGGACATGTTCAAATTTGGGTGAAGCCCTTTAAAAAGCTGAAAATAGAGAAAGGTGGAGAAAAGTGGTTGCCCGATCATCCGTGGTGTCCAAACGGTCATCTAGACTAATGGAAAAGTAAGTGAGCTCTGCCATCTCTCCAGGCATACGCTGTCATTTATGTCATGTCAGAATTGTGATCACATGCCATGTAGAAATATTAATACCAGTGCAGTTTCTTTTGACATCCTAAAGATAAGGACGATACAGGTAGCCATCGATTTACCATCTATGTAACTTACGACTGATTGACTTTACGACTCTTCGGTCGGGAGGCATCACTCTTTTTTTTTTTTTTTTTCACACCTATCAATATCATTGAAAAGAAAACCCACAATAAGCTTATAGACTCGAAACCTGCTGAACGGGTTCATGCCAAATTTGCCACACAACATTGTTGCATGTGGATCTGTGTTTCTATGTACATAAACCCGAAAAAAAAAAAAAAGCTTATTATTCTTGATTTTATTCTACAAATGTAGTAATAACTGAGTAATAAACTAGCGAGGGTGCTGGATCCGAATTGTACGTTGGACAGTATGGCGCGTTCAAAACACGTTTTCTTTGAGTAACATTCAGTGTAATCAACCAAAATATCAACAACGAAGTGTGCACCCTTGCTATGCACTTAAAATCTCAGGGCTATATTTCAAAAATCTCCCACGGAGGCCGTGGGTTCTCTTCTAGTATTTTATATTTTTATATATTTTGCACATAATAAACGATATGTACTGTAGTAGTAACGCTGTACTTCGTTTCCAGCCCTACGTTAAAATCTCACTGCAGTCATTATATTAACGCGTTATATTGAACATTAACGCCACAGGTTATATTTGTGCCGGAAATAAAACTGTGTTGATGGTATCAGAAAAGACGCAGATAACTTGATTATTAAAAGTGCTAGGCGAGGTATCGAAAGATTCGCTGTTTACAGTGAAATATAAATGTGTTACTACTTCTGAAAACACACACACACACATTCGCACACATACACACACACCACACACACACGGAGAGCTAAGAGCGTGAGCGTAATAACAAAACAGAAAGAGTTAAACGATCTTTGCCGTGGTAACAACATTATCAACATAACAACAACAATGACGTGTTGACAATAATAACAGCAATATGACTGACGTTGCCGCCAAAGACAACAATGCCAAATATGAGACAATCTAGAAAGTAGACGACATTATTGATTCATCACTGTCAAGAAGAGGGAAATTGCCTTACCTGGTATCTCCACCGATGGACGTTTCCCAGTTGGGGATGTGGGCTCTGATCTTCCACTGATAGGAGGGTCATCCAGTGACCGGTGTTCCCCCTTCCTGAATCCGCTCCTGGAAGCAGGGCCGTGGGGCGAGGTGGGCACCGTGAAGGGGATCTGTTTGAGGCTGGAAGGGAACACAATAAGAGAGAGGTAACGTCGGAATACAGGCTTCTCTTTCGGGGTGGAGTTAAAAGCTAAGGCGGAACGAGGCGATTTGTTCAGGGGTCGGGGTGGGGTGGGGTTGGGAGGAAAGAATTTGGGCGTGGCCGTGGCGGTGGGGGTGGTGGTGGGCGTGGTCTTGGGGGAGGAAGAGTGGGAGGAGGAGGCCGAAGATGAGGACGTCGAAGAAGGGCGAGCTTTCGGGGATCCCCGATGCCTGGGGTCGATTGGGGGTTTTCCCGTACATTTGGCGTGGACAAAGTCCAGCAGACCGTGACGGTGTTTGTCGGGGGAGGATACAAAGCCGGACATTGAATTGGAGGCACTGGATTGCGAGAATGGACGCGAGAAATTGTCAAAGTCTACACCGTTACTCCTCTGGGCAAAGACGGCGCTGTTGATGTTGTTATTGTGAAGAGAAGACATGGACGCCGACGTGGTCTTCTTTTCATCGTTCTCTGCAGATTTCTTCTCTTCGTTATCTAAGGTCGCACATCGCCGTAGCCTCGCGAAAGAGAAGATGGGACCTCTCTGGGCAGAGGCTAGAACCAAATTGGGCTCCTCCATCTCGAATTTTTTTTTTTTTTTATCAACTTTGTCGCTCCACTTCACGGCAAGTTTTCACACATTATTTGTCACGCACAGCGGGCACCGGAATGCGGCTTGAAGTTACAGAATTTGTCTTACGCTCTCGATTCCAACAGCGTTGAAGTACTAGAAAAAGAGATAGTTGATAAGAAAAGAAGTTGAATCCTTCAGACAATTAATTGAGAGAAGAAAGAAACAGAGAAAAAAAATCACTGTTGAGATTTGGACACGTCTCTTTTTAATAATTTGCCAGAGAAATACATCTCCAGTCAGATTTAAGTTAACTTTAGAAGTATATTCGATTAAACTTTAGAAGTTTTGAAATGACGAGGCACAATAAATCACTGAGATGAATAGTTAATAACCAAGAGATAGTTTTCTTATCCACGTTTTCAGAGAAAGTCACCAAAGTTCTAACACCGCGAGATTACTGCTGACTGAAATACGAGTAATCCATGAGGGAAACTTCATACTCAGGAGGTCGAAGCCTTCGACACTGAAATCACATTTCCAGTACAAGCACGATCTAAGACAACGAAAGCCAAGTTCTGCTGGTGTTTTCTTTTTGTTTCTAGCTGTGAATCCGTGGTGTGTGCGTAAGGAGACCAGATCACTGGCTGGCGAGGTGTGGTAGTAGATACTGGGGATGTTGTCAACTCTGGCCCTGCACAACGACAGCCATGAGGACGCGGCGGCGGCGGCGGCTGCGGGGGGGAACTGCGGGAAGCGGAAATCACGCGCGCAGACAACTCACTGTCAACTCTGGCGCAAATCGAAACTCGCGCGGAAGAATGTGCGTGCGCTTGTTTTTAATTTATGATCCAACCATTCTGGTTGTTTTTTTGTTTGCTCCCTCTCTCGCTTTCGTTCTTTCTTTGTCTCTATCTCCCTCTTTCTCCCTCTTTGTCTGTCTCTCTCTCTCTCTCTCTCTCTCTCTGTGTGTGTGTGTGTGTGTGTGTGTGTGTGTGTGTGTTTCTCTCCCTTTCCTGAATGTTTAAGCCGCTGTTCTAAAACTAACTCAACAGAAAATGTTCAAATTTCTCTCTACTGGAATGGCCTCCGATTTTTTGTGTGCGTTGCTTATTTATCTATCTATTATTATTTTTGTTTGTTTGTTTGTTATTTATTTTTGTTCTTTTTTTTATTTTATTTTATTTTATTTATTTATTTATTTATTTTGTTATTTCTTGTTTTTATTGTCGTACTTTTCATACAGCTCTCTCCCGGCCCCCAAATTTCTTGTTTCAACTTGTTAAGTCGTTCAACAAAAATATTTTGCTTCGAATATTAGAGTATGACAATAGCACACAGAAGAATAATTTCAGTTTTTACAAGAGCTTCTTGTACGCTTGGAGAAATAAATTTGGACTTGTTTTGCAATTCTCTGCTCTCTGGTTTTCTTTCTCTGTGATTATTTTGTCTGCAATATTTCCTGCCATTGTTAGTACATTTAATGTTCCTCTACACGTTAAGGTACGTCATTCTTAACTTTCATAAGGGGGGTGGGGGATCTCTTCTCTCTCTCTCCTTAGTTCTACCTTCTGTCCCCCTCTCTTTCCTGTCTTCTTCTATATACTTGATCAGCCTTTTCACGTGTAAACGTTGTATCTTACCGTGGTTGACACAATATAGCCATGATCGTGCTGAAGTGCCGTTAAACCCCAACACAAACTCAAACAAAGCACGTGAAGGAGGAGCGATCGATGAATGTATTTTACCTTGACCCAGGTCCAGAGACATCCCTAGTAATAACATATTAACAGGAGATAATTACAGTAGCAAATTCACTATCATTACCATTATTTCTGCAATTACTACTGCTACTTTTAGTACTACGACGATGATAACTACTTCTTGCTGCTACTACTACTACTACTACTACTACTACTACTACTACTATTACCACTAGTACTTCTACCAATACTACTACTACTACCAGTACTACTACTACTACTACCAGTACTTCTACTTCGACTACTACTTCTACTTCGACTACTACTACTACTATTACCACTAGTACTTCTACCAATACTACTACTACTACCAGTACTACTACTACTACCAGTACTTCTACTTCGACTACTACTTCTACT
>JBCAUA010060622.1:0-11322 GCA_038406235.1 Peronia verruculata
TCTATCTATCTATCTATCTATCTATCTATCTATCTATCTATCTATCTATCTATCTATCTATCTATCTATCCTTTGATGACTGTTTCAGTTGTTTGTTTATTTGTTTGTTTTTTAACGAACGAATTGTTCCTCCGAATACTCTGTGCACTATATTATGTCTTATGAATTCCACTTGTTTTATAAAACAATCTTGATGTTGAATGTTTAACTTCTTCCCCCGCCCCATCCATTGTTTATGTTGTTTGTAGCGGTAATTATCGTTCCTTCCCTCTCTCACACACTCCATCACCTTCTCTCATCTATCTCTCCTTATTTCTTGCCTGGTTCCCTACCTCAAGTGACAGGCTTGACCCGAATGATGGTATCGGTGTGTCAGGCATGGAGACACTGTTGATTAATCGGACCTTGGAATTACAACGATAAAAACAAACCAAAAAAAAGATAAAAATCAGCTCATCCTTTGTAATTTACATGCAACATTGAATGATTGGAAAGAAAAATTCAGTTCAACACATGCGTTGGAACGTGCACTGTATCTAGAACACATCTAAATATAAAATGCAGATAAGCCAAAGATGCTTTGTTCCTGCATTGCCATGAGTGACGAGTGTTAGTGAAAAGGAGATTAAATCGCAGTACCTGTGTGGCTGTCGGAGATTCAGCATCTTAGATAGTTGGAGATTTTCATCGCCAGAAGTTTGACATGTCTGTCTACGCAGTGGTGTTTGTAATTTTTTGCTTCTTCGTCTTTGGTGGTAAAACTGTGTTTTTACAGATATAATTTAAGATAGTTTTTTTTTGTTGGTTTTTTTTTTATCATACTATGCTCAAAGTAATCGTTAGATATCTCAAGTGATCACACCACACAATAATGTTATGTTTTTTTCTTGTGGACAGCTGAGATAACCACCACGACAGGAGGTTGAAAAGCTTATAAAAACCATAAGATAACTACGCTTACTCTGACCTATGACTTCCAGGTTTGTCAAGATGAAGTCTCTGTGCGATTACGCTTTTGCATTCATGGTCGAGTTCCTGTTTCGCTGACCAATTGTTCTGAGAAGTAAAATGTCTGATATCGAATCTAACGGCTAGGTCGGAATGACGTTTTGTTGAGACTCTAAAGTATGTTTCAACCTAGGACTAAAATGTGTCAAAACCATATTTTAAACCAAATTAGTTACTGAAGTATGTCCCTCTCATAATCTCTGAGAGTGTGATTAAAAAATAATAATAATAATAATAATAATAAAGAAGCCACACACACATACATACATATCTTAACATATTGGTGAGGCGTTAAAGATAAACTGCTTCTGATGTAATACTCAAGTTTAATTTAATTTTTTTTGGGGGGGGGGGTGGGGGGGTCAAAAGTTTATCATCGATAGCATATCATCAGTAATTCTAAATCTAGAGATGTTCTGTAGTTTGATCCTATACTGAATCAAAATCCCTACATAAAGGTTATTACATATTATACAACAGCAAATGGAATACAGCACTTTATGTCACTGAAGGTTATAGAGAAGCAAATGCAAAATGTCAGTCCAAAGTCCAAAGTCTTTAAGATATAATGAGCCATTTGGTCTGGTTTTTCAATTAAGCTCTAATAATTCCACTAACCAAGCTTCTCTGATATAAAGAAGCATTATGGTAATGAAAATAAATCTCAGTCTTCATATATTATCTGGAAAATGCTTTAACTTTGTTGTAAAAAAAAAAGAGGGGGGGGGGGCGGGTCCTGAAACTGGGTTTTTGTTCAAAATATTCGAGTTTGGGTTCTCTTTTGTTTTAAAAGTTCGGTCGCTGCTAAATGTGAAAATGGTATAAAAAAAAAAAAAAGAATTGCTGTGTCCACTCTAAGGTGTGTGTGTGTGAGGGGGGAGGGTGAAGGGGAGGGGGAGTGTTTAAGCAAAGGTTGACTGGTCCCTCTGCCATCTAGGCTCTTGCTCATTTGAGGCTCTTTATTCAGTGACAGATCATCACTATACCGCTGGCGACGGATAAATTGTGTATAGAAGACTTGATTACGATCTCCTTCACTATTAAAATAGGGAGCCCCAGTGCCAGGGGTGGACACTGACTGACCATCTGAGGCGCTGACCATACCGAATATGAATGAAAATGTTCACCTGGCCCTCTGAAATAGACTTGTCACGGCCTAATGCGAGTGAAATATGCTGTTTCTGCTGTTCAGAGTGCAATAGTGGATTATCTGTCACAGGATGGGTTAAAAATGCACTTGGTTTTGACCTGAAAAGACATGGCGGCCATATATAACCCTCTTTGGACCCTAAAATAATTCTAACGAAGTAGAATATAATTTGGGGATGGGGTTAGGGAGACTAAAATGGAGAAAAAATGGGTGTAGGGGCACATGAGACGGCAAGTAAAGGCAGAGAAATCATGGAAAGAGGTCTAGTAGGTAAAACAAACATGTTTGGGTGTTGAAAGTCCGATCAAAAGCTCTTTGTAGCTGAGTCCTTTTACGAAAAAACTTTAAATGCGTTTTTCTCAATGTGCGTTTTTCTTAGCCCAAATATGCGATCTACTTTTTTATTTATGAAGCAGTTGCCATGAACTTTGACATGAACACAGAAAAAAAAAATGATCAGAAGGGATTTTTGATAACATTTTTAAATGTTTGAGAAAATTTAGGGTCAAACTTTCGCTAAATCAGTGATTTTTTTTTTTCATACCGATTTTTAAAAAATTCTTTAAAAAAAGACGATCATCAAAAATCTCCTCGGGTCATTTTAGATATTGAACTGAAAAATATGTATGCAGACTTTCAAGCAAATTGGTGGAAAATGTAGAAGCTTATTTATAGTAAAATTACGCAATAATGAGTGGTAAAATCTCAAATGCCGGCTCTGTTGCCATGGCAACCATGAGTGATTTCGATTTTTTTCGATTGTTTTCCTCTAATATGACCATGCCATATTCGATGGTAATGGTTAATATCATCTGCCCCCAGCTGTTTCAAGAATTGTTTATTTAGTTTTTGTTGTTGTTTGTTTTGTTTTGTTTGTTTGTTTACTTGTTTTATTCTTGTTTGTTTTTTTTCTACTTGTTCCTCTTAGTACTTTATTTTCATATTTTATAAAACGTGTCTCCAAAATAAAAAACAAAATGATTTTATTATTATTCTTTGCATTGCTACAGTATCTGCTTCATATGCCTAGCACAAGAATGCAAATAGCTTGAATTGAAGAAAAAATGACTCATTCTCCTACAGAATCCAAAGGTTTGGATCCCGACCCCTTAGATTGTCGGCCAGGCTGGCACTTTCATGACGGCCGGTGCTATGGCATCGGTGACAGCCTGGTCACCTGGATGGAGGCCGAGGTACAAGTCACTACTTTGATGGGCTTTACTCTGTTTTATCTCTTATGTTTTGAAGCTGGCAGGTTTTCACATTTTTAAAAACATTCTTAAGAATTTCAAAAGATTCAGTAGATTGTTTTGTTGATGTTGTTGTTATTGCCGTTGTTGTTGTTGTTGTTGTTGTTGTTGTTGTTGTTGTTGTTGTTGCTGAGAATGAGAAATTATGAAAACACAGCTCAAATGAAAGGAGATTTTTATGTTACATAATTCTATTCGCTGCACCAAGAGACAAAGAGGGTTCTCACCTTCCACCAAAATCACTATATCTAACTATAGAAAATCTAGGTTTGTTTAAAGAATGCAGCAAGAATGGTCAAATTAAGTTCTTGAGAATTGCACCTTCTTTTATCAGTTTATTTTCTTAGATTTCTAGATTATTTTCGCGATGATCCGCACCTGCTCTGGTTCTTTGAGAAAAAAAAAGCTACTTTTTTTTCAGAAAACAGAAAAAAGGAAAGAACGATATTCCACCTTCCACCAATGAAATTTTTAACAACATTTTTAAAAAAAAAATGTTAATTGAAAAATGAATAAAGAATTTTAAAAACAAAAATCTTATGACCATCACTGTCATTATTTTTCAAAATCAAAAAGAGATGTACTTTTAAAAGTTTTCATTGCATGCTCTGTTGCAACAATTTTTCCTCCTCGTTCCAATGTCTGTTCTTTCTCCCTTTAAATGTAAACTATCAGGATACACACTATTTTTCTAGTGATGATACAAAAGAAAGGGGAATACATGAGAGAGATTTTTTTTTTAATCCTTTCTCTTTTTGGAAGATGATTTCTTGAGACAAATTATTGCCAAGCACACTGAGTTACGATTAGAATTTCCAAAGAAGGAAAAATAGATCACCTTACTTATTTTCACTTAAACCTTCCACGCACCACAAAATTCTGAGTAATTTAAAGTGGGGGTAACATTTTAAAAGAAGATATTCACTTTGCTTTAATTTTTATTTACACTAATTCAGAAAGTTTTTATGATGTGAGGTTAACAAAATGGGAAAGAAAGGAGATGATATCTTTCGAAGCAAGACTGTCTATTACCCTCTGTGATTGAATAGACAAGACAATATGCTGAGAGAGGAGTTTCCTTATTAGTGATCTTAATGTTTGAAATATTTTAGGGTTATCACTTGAAATTTATTTTGTCATGTAGAACAGATGGTTTAGACAAGAAGCCTTACCACATAATTGGTATTAAAATTGAGCTACCTATAATAACTCTTCTCTGAACAATGAGATCGTCAACAAAGTTAATGATCTCAGTATGGGGATTAAAATAACACACCCACTTGTGATATCGTCTACCAGGAACTGTGCATGCTCCAAGGCGGCTGGCTCGCTGAAATCGAAACTGCTGAAGAAAACACTTTCTTGAAAAATCTGGCTTGGACTAATCAGAGTAAGGACATGCCTTTAAGATCAATGGGCCATCTCCACCCATTAGTCAAATTCGTATCCCTTACTCTTCAAACTCATTTGTATTTTATAGGTGAAAAAAAAAACCCAACTAGCAAACAAGATGAAGTAATATTTGTTCTGTTTTCCAGTAGTGATACCGATAAATGTACTGTTTTTACCAAAATTGTCGTGATTTCCTCTCTCTTTCTTGTGGTACTGTATGTGTATGTATCGCTCTGTGTCATTGTATGTTGCTGTATTGTTTCCTGGGTAAAGCTTCTGCTTTAATATCCGATTATATTTTCTTCAGTATTTTAATAGTGTGTTTTTCTCCTAACATATTATAGTGAAATTAAACAAGTGTTTTCGTTACTTGCTTTAATGACGTGCCTCTGTTATATGACATACTGTTGTTGTTGTTGTTGTTGTTGTTGTTTTCTCTCTCTCTCTCTCATTCATGCTGTGGCCGATTCTTGCTGTGTAATACCTGTAACTCAGTTTTAACGTAATGTTTCTGGTACTGACAGTGGACTGGGCTTGGCTAGGCGGCAACGACTTCTTCCATGAAGGAACCTTTGTGTGGCAGTCAGATGGGAGACCTATAGATGGCTTCACTGACTGGTCTTTGAATAATCCTGACGATTTAAACGGGTGTAGGTATTACTGAAGCTGGTCCATGTTTAAACTGACAAGGGGAATAATAATGCATATTGTTTGTTGTTACTTCCAGAGCAGCTATGAAAAAAGACGTCTGCCATTTTATGGAAAATGCCCAACTCTGTGACAGAGACCGTACATGATTTTGACCGAGAAATATTTACTAGAAAGTTAATTGATATTTCAGTTTTGATATTTTCAATATTTTCTTTTTCTAACGAATTTGCAGAATCTTTCAGTGAGTTATTTAGAGATTACATCATGATCTTTGTTAATTAAGTATTGCATGCCTTAACTTTGTCTTGGACGTCTTAGGACGTTCCTATTTTTCAAAGTATATCAATCCCAGAGTGAAAAGAGCTTTTTTGACGTTAGTCAAATTACTTTCCTATGTCGAGTATAAGCCATGTAAGGTGATCATTGTGAAGAAGACAAATGGCCGTTCTCTCTTTATTTAAGGTAACTGAAAAGTCTGAAAAATTCACCATGTTATGACTTTTTCGTTATTCTTCTCTTTTGTGCGTTATGTTTGTTTGTTGTTGTTGTTGTTGTTGTTGTTTTGTTTGTGTAATATTGTAAGTGGAAATTTGAAATTGGCTATGGGAATTAACTTAGCAGGCTGAAAAAAGAGTTTATTGTCAGAAGTCCTGGACGGTGTAGATAAACTAATTTTAGAAGCAAATTATTTAAGCTTTTATTAACTTGTTTTATAGATCTGGTAACCAGTCGGTGGGTTTTGTTCTGATTTTAAAGACATATCCATTGATGATGAAGTCCTTCAACACATTCTAGTAACGTGATCTTTTCTGATGATGGCAATGCTGGTGATAACGAGTCGCCCTGCATGAAGGAACAAATCTGTTTAAAATATCTGTCTTTTTATGTCTCTTTGTGTTTATATTTATTTATGTGTTTCGAAGAACTCCCGCATTTTGTGAAAAGTTATTTACTTTATTCATGTTTGTAGTCTTTTTATTAACATTGTAAATACCGGTTAACCGTCTTAGTGATTCCAGCAAAATCATGATTTTGATGAGGATGATGATGATAAGGAGAAGGGCGAAATCAAGGACTAAGTTATATCATAGTATTCAGTTTGTATCATATCTAGTTCTACATTTGCTTCTTTTTCGATGTATTTGATTCGTTGCCAGTATGTAGTAGTTTATATTTTAAGAGATTTTTGTAAAATTTGGATGATGATGATGGGATGTTGACGACGATAAAACATTTTATGTACTGAATACCTGAGGATGCAAGACTGAAAAGTTATGAGGTGTGAAAAATTCACTTCTGAATCCCATCCACCGATGCTTTATATGTAAAAGAAAAGAAAAAAAGAAATTGGAGTTGATAAACAGCTGGACAGTTAAGTAGCTCACTCATTTACGTCGACAGTTCAGGATTGTCTTGCCATGAGACCTTCATCTGGCTACCAGTGGGTAGACACTGAGTGCCATCGTCAATGCGACTTCTTCTGCGAGATGGAGTGAGTTATATCCATTTTTTTTTTTATCTGGTTTTTTTTTTTTTAGAACTCAATTTTCTCATTTTTAGTTATTTTGACTACAACAATTTGTGACTGAACTAGCATTTTGTCTTAACCTATTCGACATCAGTATTGGAACAATGCCTGGGAAGATTGAATTAAATTAATACTGACTACTGCGACCATGTTTTTCCTTTTCTACTAAAGGAATGGCATCGTTCTGGTTCCGAACATTGGATTCAATCTTGTAGATTCTATATCGAAATTCTAGACTCCAGAAAGCAAAAGATCCACACTAGACCAAGTAAACTTAAACTGAGTTAGGGTAAAATTTAAAAGTGAGATCATGATCGGGTTAAGGATTCGAGTTTAGAGAAAGATAAAGGGTTTTTGTTTGTTTGTTTGTGTGTGTGTGGGTTTTTTTTTTTTTTTAAGACTTTGAAACATTAATTGAGTTACCGGTACAATATTTAGCAATGGATCACTGACATTATATGGATCGCTTGAAAGCAATATATTAATAGTTATGTTCATGAAACTTACATATGATGCCTGATTGTAACTCCATAAATATTAAGTGTATAGGAATCTATCTGTTCAAAGATTTGTTATTCATTCTACACACAGAAATTCCTTTCCGAACAGTGCAGAGTAAGATAACAAATTACTCTTGTCACATTAAAGTATAAACCCCAAAACATTAACAATGAAAAGGAAAACCAGTTTTTATCCCTATTTTTAGTTTGAGGTAAAACAGTGTATTTTTAGTAAATACATCTTTAAATGGAAGATACTTTTTTCTTTAATTTCAGTCCAGATTACTCGATTGTCGTGGGATAACCTGTGGCCATGACGATGGCACAGCTGCTGACAGTGTCAGTCTTCAAAATCACCGCCCTAGCTAAACAGAGGAGTTACAAATTATGATACAATCCTAGATGAGAACTGTAAAGGAACTGGCAACGTCTATGCCTCTTCCGAAGTGTTAGAAAGCCAGCATTGCTAAGATGTTTGAGTAGAGTCAACTGTCTCTGTTCTGGATTGATTACTTGACAACACAAAATAAAATGGTCATATTGGGCAACATGAGGCTGCGTAGCCTACTCTCTCTCTCTACGTGTGTGTGTATGCGTGCGCGCGCGCGCGTCTGTGGGTGTGGGTGTGTGTGTGTGCACTTGTATGTCTGTCTCTCTTATTCTCTCCATATTTTTATGTGTACATGTGTGTGTTTTCTTTTTTCTTTTTTACTACCATTTGATAGAACAGGGGTGTCTATGTTGTACCTGTTTTGAACAAAACTATTAACATCTTGTAAGTAATGGTCGTCGTAAACTTATTGGTCCTCTAGAACATAAATCATGATTTGTGCATTCTGTGTTCGAGCTCCAGTTAGACATTAATAAGTCCATTTTATAGGCTGAGTGCATACAAAATCAGGTGAATCCTAGAAGCTAATGAAATTGCCTTTGAATATTTCATACTAGATGTTAGGCCTAAATCATAGCTTACAGTTAGAGTTAACGATATGAATTTGAATTTACTATTATATTTAGGAGCTGACTTTACTTAGTCTGCTAACAAGGGTAAAGTCAATTCAAGTGTGAGACACTTCAAAAAATGATCAGTGCTTCGGTATTGTATATTGTCTATGAACCTGACAATGTGACATGATCATTCGTGATAAACAGGCCTGTATATTACTTTTATAGAGAAACCAATTGTAAAGAGGGAGACAGAAAAAGAATACGTCTACAGCTTAAAATCAATATGAAAATTAAAATCAATTTCTAGCTTATTAACCTGCATCTCATCAAAGTTTATGATCATCATGAGATTTGATGTGATTTATGTTGGGTCTGTAATGGATTACTTTAGTGTGAAAATAGTAAGATAGATCATCTGCCGCATAGGTATTATGAGAATAATAATCATTCTAAAAAAGTCTATATACTTTAGGACCGAAGTTAATTGGATGGATGTTAAAATACAATTCTTTTCCCATGAACGAAATGCTTCTCTGAATAATCACATTTTATTTTTGAAATTCATGAAGATGCCTTCAACATGAATGCATGCTGATTGTGATTACTAATTATTATTGTTATCATTTTGATAGAGTAAAAACAATAATTATACATGATTTTGAGCTATTTTCAGTATGAAACTAGGAAAACCAACAATGTTCTAATCTGATAAACTGGCCCTATTGTAGCAAAATCAATAACAAAGTGGAGCGTCATATAGTTTATCCATACTTTGGCACTGATCATAAATCTCAAAGATTGAATCGAACGAAACTGATCTCTACTGTATGACATGGTGGGAAATATCCAATTGATGGGAGTGGTTGATGAAGTCACAAATGAAATAATGTTCAGTCAACATTTACGAGATCACTCGCAGGAGCTGAAAGAATATAATGTTCAAACACCATGGGAATTAAAATCAAGTTCTGAGTGACAATCCTCTATTACATATTAAGCTCTTGACAACCATCTGAATGTAGATTGGGTATGAAGAATATGGTTATAAAGATCTCCTATCGTATCAGCATTGTCTACCTCAGTCTTTGTTGACTGCCATAGGACCTTAATTCTTCTGTTAATGGGATTTTGTTTTCCACAAACATGAAACAATCTTATTGAATGTGTCATTTCCTTAAACTCCCTCCACCCTCTTGTGTATGTGTAATATTTCTTCTTCTTTCCCTCTCTTACACATTCCATCACATTCTCTCATCTATCTCTCCTTAACCCTTGCTTAGCCTTGATTCTAATGGCGGAATTAGTGTGCCAAGAGTAGAGCCCATTTGTAACACTTTTGATTAGTCGGATCTTAGAAATGTAGTGATTAAAAACAAAAGGATAAAAACCAGCTCATCCTTGTTATTTTCATGTGGCATTGAATGATCGGGAACAAAATTTAAATCAACACATTCTGTGGTACGGTTGTGTTAAAGTCAACACAGCTATTTTATATTGATAGAACTGAGGTATATGTATGTATATATGTAATATTATTATTACCATTATTTATGGCACATCTTATGTTGGCACAGCATGGTTTCATATTAGAAAGCTGGAACTTTTTATGCGTGGTTGTGTGTATGTGTGATATGCAAGTGAATGTATGATTAACAATATATCATTATGCATACTTTTTACGATTTGTGATGATTTTGAACCAGCTCGACTTACACTGTATAAAATATTTCTACCTTTGTGGAAAAAAAAATAAATAAAATAAAAGTTATCTGTTATCTGTTAAGATTACTGCCCTGCTTGTTCATAACTAATACATAATGCAGAAAACGAAAGAATGAAGTAAACAGAAAAAGAGAAAGAAAGAAAGAACGAAAAAGAAAGAAAGATAAAATCAAAAGACATATATAAAAGATAAGAAAAATGTTCACACATCCTGTGTCTATTCGACTACATATAAGCTGAACTCTCTTTGAGTTTATCTTCGGCTGAGTTTTATTTCATTGTATCTTATGTTATTCCTTTTTTAAAGTTATTATGTCTTATGTTATTCCTGTGAGCTTCTAGTCTGGAGTCCAATCGCCAAATTCATACATTGAAACTGGAGTCCAATCGCCAAATTCATTACATTGAAATCTGGAGTCCAATCGCCAAATTCATACATTGAAATCTGGAGTCCAATCGTCACATTCATACATTGAAATCTGGAGTCCAATCGCCAAATTCATTCATTGAAATCTGGAGTCCAATCGCCAAATACATACATTGACATGCCGCTATTGATTTGGTAATCGACTATTAAAAGATAGTGTACAGTTTCAAGAACACATCTAAATATAAAATGCAGATAAACCAGGAATACTTTGATCTACATTTCCATGAGTGAAGAGTCTTAGTGAAAAGTAGATTAAATCGCAGTACCTGTGTGGCTATCGGACATTGAGCATCTTAGACTGGGATTGTCATCGCCAGAGGTTGAAGATGTCTCTCTACATAGTAGTGCTTTTAATTCTTTGCTCCCTCGTCATTAATGGTAAAAACTGTGTTTTTTACATAAATAAGTTGAGATTTTTCTATCATAATATGCTCAGTCGGAATTATGACTGCCTGTTTTGTCAAAATGCAATCTCTGTGATTGTTCTGAGAAGTAGGGCGTCTAGTACTGGTCTTACGGTTTCGTCGGAATAATGTATTAGTTAGATTCCAAAGTGTGTTTCGACCGAGAGGTCAGATGTGTCATGGCCATATTTTGGACCGCTTCAGTTGGTGAAGTAGGTCCCTCTCATTATCTCTGAGTGCGTGATTTACCTACGAACAAAAAAAGTTACACACACACACACACACACACACACACACACACACACACACACACACACACACACACACACACACACACAC
>JBCAUA010060633.1:0-11322 GCA_038406235.1 Peronia verruculata
GTTGTTTTTTTTTTTTCGTACATGTACTTGTTGGCAGCTATGTTTACATGTATTTATTTATTTATTCTTGGCAAATTTGTGTGGATCATACCATGTATCAATTTCAAGGAACTTAATATATATTAATTATCATCACGGTATCCTTTTCCTCCTAATATTAGAAATAACCAAAAATACACGATGTAGTTTTTTTACTTTCACTTTGACTATGTGACATTGACAATGTGATTTTTCGCAATTTCGGTGCATCATGATGCTCATATTCATAGTAATGAGGTGCATTGCACCCAAATACATGTACATGAAAGTAACTAAAACCTCTATGTATTTGATATATATTGAGTTCTTCTCAGTGCAAAGTTTTTTGTTTTTGTTTTTTTCTAGTGGGCCAATCTTACTAAAAATTGTTATATTAAATTATATTATGTTACATTAGATCATATTATTTATATAATTATATAGAATTTTACAAGTATTAAACTACATATATATTATTTAAAATCGTATTATATTAATATTATACATCATATTACATTATATTATACATGTATTATACCGTACAGTTATGTAACTATGTAGAAGAAGGTGCATATTTCTCAATGATACGCCAACTATCCAATTTTTCTAAAATAAATAAATTTAAAGGAACGAAAAAAAAAAAGCCCACATTTTCAGAAAATCACATTTGAATTTTTATAGGCCTACTAGTACACGTAGTTTCTATTCTAAACAATCTCCTAGTCTAGTCCTAGTGGTGCCGTTTCTAGCTTCAACCGTTGAGATGAGGTCAAAATGTCTAAATATGGTACATGTACCAACCCGATCCGGATATTTTGACTCCAAAAACTAATTTTCACTTTCAAAGTTTCAGATTCTGAACCCGCATATCTTAACCCCCCCCCCCCCCCTTTCCCAAGTCTTTCCTCCTTTTTCGCAAACCGGACCAACATTTAATGTGAACCAACCTCAGATCACGTGTGTGTGGCAGACTACAATCCATCACGCTACCCTTCTCGCACTTTTTTTTTCTTTTCTCTCTTTCTCTCCCTTCACAAGCAAACCTATTACCTCACCTCTTCTCTGTCTCTCTCCTTATCTGCGTTTAGTCATTCTAATAATATTACTTAGCAGGCTACCGGTACATGTAGGGTTACTATAGTAAGGAATCCTACCCATACATACTGCACATAATTTAACATACAGTGCACACCACTTATATCGACATCGCTTATAACGACATTTCGCTTTTATCGACATTGATTTTTTCCCTCTTTCTTGTTAGTAAATAGATCCCTCTAGATCTAGATCAAAATCCTCTCCTTTTGACCTCTCTTATATTGACATGTCGATCAAACTCGCTGAGCTGTGCAGGCCTTATTTTTGTGCACAAGAAATCTCCTCCTCCCCCCACCCTCGCTCAGCTTGAATTTAGAAGTAAGACTAGTAAGAGGCGAGCCAGGTGCCTTTGTGTGTCACGCTGGGTGGTCAGGGAAGAAGAGGAGTGGTGGGCACAATAGACCTACACAAAACCCCATGTGACCCGGCGCCGGTGGCTCTGCTGGAAGGAAAACAAAGAGGCTTGTGTGTGGTGGACTACCCTACTGTCAGCAGGGTTAAAGGGTCGTTGTGTGTGTGTTTGTGTAGATCTACAAGTGATTCGTTTTTAAGTATCCACCCAGATCTAGTCTGACTTGTGCAGCGAACTGGTCTCGTGTTTCATACGTTGAAGCTGAACTATCTCCACCACATAACACAAAAGTGTTATGTTATTTTGTTACCACGGTTGTGGACAGCTGAGATAACCACCACTACAGGAGGTTGAAAAGCTTATAAAAACCATAACCATATGGAACACTTTGATATACGCGCTGAAGAAGGCCACCCACGTGTCACCATTCGTATTTCGTCATCGTCATCAGCCCCTACGGCCTCTTCAAACGATCTCCCAGGTTCTCCAGGGTGCCGTCATAATCTTTCTTTTTTGACATTGTGCCAAAGCAGGCGTGTCTTCAATATCTCAGCCTCGATTCCTTGGCCTGTCTGTGGATTTTGATTACAACACCGGTATTAGATCGAAACCAGCAGTTGAAAGTCTAACAATTGATTCTGGCACAGTGTGTCGGACTTGGAGAGCAGGTTGAATAAAACAACAGCGCAGTGTGTAAACATACAAAGTTGAACGCTATTCACGGCGAGGTATCCGTACACAGCTGTGTTGTTCAAAATCAGGTGAACAAATACCATGTTTTGTTAAGTTCTACTTTGGATTAAGACATCGTGATTAATTCACTACACGCTTTACTGGAGTCTTGTCCTAAGAAATAGTTGCGTGATTTCCAACATTTATAATGCATTTATTTCATTATGGCTGCTTTTGAGATACACATATAATTATTTTGCCGTTTAAGTGTCATTTGTCACCCAGTGCTGAGGTAGGAGTTTTCGATCATTCACATTTGCTTTTAGAAGGCGACATGTCAACACTAGATTTGTTCCGACCAAGCAAACGTCTGAAAATCCCCGTCTTATTTTAGTAGGGGACAAACACTGGAAAGTGTCCTCTGTCATTAACATTTTAAAAAAACATAAAAATGCACGGGATCGGTGACAGTTGTTCGCGGATTTCGTGGTGGAGCGGTGACAATTTAACAAACATCATTGAGTGATACTGATCCGCGGGGATTTTCCGTTTTTTTCTTAGTCGAATATGAACTCTTAGCTTAGCTTAGCTTAGCTTTCAGATTTCGGTCCTTTTCGGCCTGCCCAGCAGGGCGCTGCCATATCGGGGAACCCGCCACTGGCGTGTTATATGACCTTTGCATGTAAGACTGTGTTTTTTTGGCCACTTAATACTTGTCGACTTTCTATGCCATTTTTATCGCTTTGTGTATCACTGTAGATAAAGGTTATCTGAAGAAAGTCAGAACAACGGTGTAAGTTTTATCTACCATAATATCTCCACCCTTGAAAGTCTCGTTCTCTAAAGTGCTAATGTGCCATTGTTTTCTGAAAATGTGCAGTTCGACTCTTGAGACTCTACACTTGAAGTTGAGCGAGGAGAGGTCGGGGGGCGGAAAAATGCACACGCGCAGACAGGAGCGCTCCTGGACCTAGTCTTGCACTCCAAGGACCATCTACAACTGTAACTTTTGTGACAGAGATTCCTGGTTTTGCGTCGGTCTGTTAGCAACTGGCGCCTCTCTCCAGCCGAATCGACAGCAAGAACGGGCGACCATAGTCAGACGAAGGCCTATTACAATAACTTCACTCTTGAGAGCCATACCAAAGCTGAGCTAGGAGACGATGTCACTATCGAGGACCATTGTTTTGTTTTTCACTGAAGACACTAAGGCTTTCAAGGGTTGAGCTGGGACCAAGGTCCTATTCTCGTTGTTTACATGCATGTTATAAGTGAGATAAAACGCCTATCAGCAAACCGCTACAGCTCTGATCTTTGAGAGTACTTAGCAGGTTACGTTCCTGTGACCTTTCGCTGGTTCGTTTCCGATGTTTGTAGCGATTCATAAACTGAACGTTATGTGTTATTAGTGACACAGAAGTGTGGATATTAAAAGGCGGGGGGGGGGGGGGGAACGTAGAGAGAACCTGGGATGTAGGTGGAGCGTCACGCGTACACTGTTACATATCGGGGTTCATCAATTTGGCTATGACTGTGAAAACTCCACTGTTGCAAGTAGCTCTGACGTGTCACTGCGTCAGCTCTTAATTTAGATTGTGCGTCACGGTTGGCTGGGGGCTTTCCCGACTTATGATGCGTGCAGAGAGCGGTGAAGACAGCTCAGATACACCTAATCCATGATCTTCGGCACATGAAAGGCGCATTTTAAAAACACTATTTATAAACCAAACGGGGCTCACCGGTCGGCCCGTTATCATAAACAAAATTAGATACAGAGCTAGGTTTACAGGAGTTTAAAGATCTGTGCGGACCGGATGGCATTGAACATACGCATGTCGAGTTTCTCCCATGCTTTATTCCCAGCTTTCTCGATCGATTGTCTAAGGGTTCATTCAGGCAAGGCTTGCTTGTGTTGTGCATTGCGGTAGGCTGATGCTGTCACTCAATGAACATTTCACTGCTGCATTTCTTCTTCTTCTTCTTCTTCTTTTCAGTGGTTGGTGTTGAAATTGTGTTTTACACTGCTGATTTTGTTTAGAAGGAAGCATTAGCCTCTGTGATTTGTGCCAAGGTAAATTCGTTTCCCACTACCCATGTTACTTTTCATGTGGATTTCTTCAAGTCTCGTCCTACCTAACAGCCTTCCCCAGCCAAGATACCCACTACCAGGTGGTTGAAAGGCGTAAAGAGAACAGTATGTCGTTCCCACGTAGTAACTAAAGTTGAATTATAAACAAAGCTCGCGTAACACGTAATCTTCTCAGTTGAAACTCAAGAAAAAAAAAGTGTACATCTTTCTTCTTATCCTGTTTGACATTGCCGTTCACGCTGAGAGCTAACATAACGATACTCCATATTTGTGCATCACAGAGCAGTGTGTTCCACAATCTTAAGCCATAGCTATTACATGTCAATTGAAGACAAGTTTTCACCTTTATCACAGCAGCAGTAGGAGACTCACCGCCAGCCTAGACTCTCTTTTTTTCAAGCCAACCAACTACATGGATATGTTATGAAAACCTTTACTTTCGCTGAGAGCGATCAAGAACTCGATTTATGTTTTGTTTTTCTACTTGTCAATTGCCATGCATGTTTCCCGTAGCCCTTTTTGTTATTATTATTATTATTTTAAATTTATTTCTTAGCATTACCGAACACCATGCCCTTGCTTTAATCCATACAGTTTGTATCGTTGGTCTGCAGCGTACAATTTTAACATCAAAAACAAAGGGAGGGAGAAGAAATACTCGCTCTCTCTCTCTCTCTCTCTCTCTCACTCACTGCATTTTTTACTGTCACAGGTACAGTTACCACAGTAGTTTATGTCAATGTTTATCTTCCAGTCTCAATCATATAGCCGTAGTTCTGACCTGAGACAGATTCCGAACGAATCTATTTGACGTGATCTAGATCTATACCTAGCCTACATGTCAATCTGTTTGTTTATTATCCAAATATAAATCTCATATTCAGCCTTGGTTGTCTCCACAGATAACTCAGCGGAAATGGCAAGGTTGAAAGCCGTGGCTGTGTGCCTTGCTTTATCAACTTTCTGCATCTGGCCCCTGGTCTTCTGTGACCCTCCCTGCCCTAGTGGCACATATCGCAACAGTGACGGAAAGTGTGTAGTGTGTTCAAAGGTAAACAATCCTGCAATAGAGAGGGTCGTCAGTGAATGTACACCTGACCAAGATACAGTGATAGAATGTGTGGACGGATACTATCGCACACCGAGAATCTCTGCTCACGAGCGAGGTATGTGTGTCAAATGTGGGCCGTGTAATAATACACACCCCTATCCCATCAAACCTTGCAAAGGCAATAAAAACACCATCTGTTGTCCGGGTCTAAACTATGAGGTCCAGGGGGATAAAGATGGAATTGTTAGCTGTGTCCAGTTCTGTGGGCGTGGCGAGTATTTGGACACACAGACAGACACCTGTCAGCCATGTGGAGACAACTCTTACATGGATCTGGAGAAACATACGAATAAAGAATGCATTCCCTGCAGAGAACCGCAATATTTGCAGATAAAAACCTCACCGTGCAACAGAACTCATCCTACCGGGCTCAGGTGTAGAGAGGGATTCTTCGCAACACCGTCAGAGACAAAACATCACCCTAAATGTCATCCATGTAAGAAGTGTCAGTTTGACACGAGCCGTCCTTACATAGGCCTGGAGTGTACCAGTACTCACGATACCGTGTGCTGTCCTGCTCTAAATATGGCGGTCGTCAGCACTTCCAAGGGCTTTGAATGTAGGTCAAAGGTCATCCAGCCCGAGACATCAACTCCAGGTCAGAATGTTTTACTTTTTTCTGCCATTTAAGAATATGAAGTAACAGATAATTATAAGGTTTAATTTCCTTGTAAGGATATTTATTCTTTCAAGAAATGGTAGTTTAAGACTGTGGCAATGTAAGACTGACGTCTTGCTTGTCAGTTAGTCTCTTGCCCCTGTCTCAATGTTAGTCTCGTATCCATCATTAGCTGTCTTTTGTCTTCTTGATTGTCTATGTATTGTCACTTTAATTATTCTGTTTTATAAAACATAGCTATAGTGATAAAGAAAATAATTTGGACAGTCATTCAGATGTGAAGTAAGAGGTCCGAAGTTTTGAGCAGATTGGACACTTTGACATTTCTGGGCTTAAGGTTTTCAAAATAATCAAGTTTGAAAATAATATGGCCGATATGTATTTTATTAACATCTGTCTGCCGATCTCACAAGGACGTCTGTGGGCTGGAGGTCATCAACGTCCTTTAACCCTGTCTGTCGTTGGCAGCTCTGTGATATTTAACCAATCCCAGGTCTGACCATTCTCGAATTTCTGCACCCCCATCTCTTCCTCTGTCTCTCTCGTCTGTGGCTACATCTAACTGTGCCTTTAAGGTGGGATTCTCAAGACCTAACGAACAAGAGGGATGAATTATACTATTTCAGCTTTGGCGCAAAAACTTTTTAAATTTTTTAAAACGACAGTTTATTTACCATCTCTTCTAACAAACCTTTCAGCAATATTCAAAGATAACGTATTATATAACCTGTTCTTATTTTGTTAGGAAATAACATAAGAGAGAAAGAGTGAAACAGGTAGAGAGAGAGAGAGAGAAGGGGGGGGGGGAATAGACACAAAGATTGCAAAAGTACAAAAAAAAATGTCTTTCATGGAGAGGTTGTTTGATCAGATATATTAGTGACAACTATATTAATTTATTATTTTATTTCTTCCAGCCAGGACCGTAGACAACCCATCGCCAGCGCCGACATCAGGCGAAATTGAAAGTACGTCATCTGACACACATTCTCAGAAGGACCTGGACACGGCCGAGTCTTCCACTCAGAGATTTGAAGATCACCAAGAGGAGCCTATAGATGCTGGAGGCATGTTTGCTGTTGTAGTTTCTGTTTTAGCTCTTCTTTCTGTCCCGTTGTTTCTCGTATGTTTTCGAGTGTATGGTTATGATTTAGTTAATTAGAATGGATTATCCTAAATGTCAGTATTAATTCTGCAGTGTGAGAGGAATGAAGATGCTATATTATCGTCTGTCTGTCTGTCTGTCCGTTTGTTTCTCCATATGTGTGTCTGTGTATATGTATTGTCTGTTTGTATACGGAGGATGAATAATAAATGGATGTGTGTGTGTGTGTGCGCGCGCGTGCGTGCGTGCATGTACGTATACAACAACAGTACTAATATGTCAACATGTGTATGTAATTGTATATTATACGGGTATATATGTATGGGTAAATCATATTATATTAGTATGTATGATCCACGTGTTTGTATGTGTATGTGTTTCGGAAGGGGGGTTGGAGGGAGGGAGGGAGGCAGGTAGTAAGGGTTCTATTTATAGTTCCTTCTTTATATGACATTATATATGAGGGAAGTTGGGGGGGGGGGGGAAGATATGTTTGTTTATGTATCAAATATTTGTATATGTGCGTGTGCTGAAATATGTCAGCAGGTGTATAAGTGTATGTGCCTATGCGTTTGTGTGTGTTCATACAGGTACGTTTTTGTGTGCATCTATGTGCTAGCATGCGCCTGTGTATGTGTGTGTGCGTGTTTTCATTTGTATTTACGGGTGTATATATGTGTCTGCGTGTGACTGCGTCCGTCCGTTAATCTGTTTACGTCTGTGTGTGGTGTGTTTGCGTATTTATGACTTTGTTTACTCCATCTGTATGAAATGTGTGACCTGGCTGTATACGTGTTTATTCGTCTCGCTTCACCTTTTGATACAATAAGCATATTCCGTACACAGGGAAATGTTGATTAACACAGTGATTTGTTCATGTTTTGCATTTAATAAAAAAAAATGATGCCTAATCTATTCCGATCTCCTAGTCGTCATATGTCAACGATGGCATATTTGTCTCTTTTGTCTGGGTGGATTAAATGTTTTGAGATACAACTGTGGACACAAGGGATGCTATAATCATTGACATCGTCATCTTCATCCATTGTCATCACCATCATCATGTTGCTGAAGTCTCTGTAAAGAACACAAAGACTGTCAACCGGTATTTGAAAACTTTATTTTAAAAACGCCATACATATGAAAACTTAAATTATAAATAATAAGTAAATAAAGACGAAAAAAGAAAAGGAAAATTGATTAATCAAAGAAATACACAGGACAATTAAATATGTAGATAAAAAAAAAAGAAAAATCAAAAAGAAAAAAGCTTGCAAATTTTCAAGCCCTGAGCTTACTTAGATCTTCTTCAGAGTAAAGAAATAAAATATGTAAGAAGCACAGCTGTTGTCTTGTATATCCTACTCTAGTCCTGGGGAGTTTCGTACAAGGGGCAGGAAGAGATCATCATCATAAACATCGTCATCATAAACATCATTTTATAAAATAGAAAAAGACTGTCCAACCGGCAACTAACAAAACAATTTTGAAAATTTAAAAAAAAAAAAAAGCAAATAACACTTATAAGTTTCTTCTTCTTGATGTTGAATTGAAGATACCCAAATTTCCAGACCAACTTAAACATCATTATCATCATCTTTTCATAGGAAGTTCTAGACACACCAAGATATAGACCAGTACTTATGATCAATTCCCATACACGTACAAAACTTAAAACAAAACTTTCCCGAAAGGAATACAACTAAAATCGATACAAATTTTGGAACGCCGTATTTCAAGCTTCTTGGCTCTCCGCCAGGGCAATAAAGGAAAAATATGTAATGAAAGTAAAGCTTTGTCATATTTAAATGAACAATTTAATTACACGTTTAGTTCTGTGATGACGAGAAGGTGGCTGATTTTAATAATTGTAATGAACTTACACATCATTTCTTTAAAGTTTAGAGAATTTAGCAGGCTATAACTTACAGTGATTAATTGGAATTGTAAAAGCTTTTCGTCTTATCGATCTTCTTCATTCCTTTGTAATCATCTTGCAATCTTTGCTATCATCCTGTAACAAAATTTGAAATATGGGTGACGAAAGTGATAAAATGCAGTGTAGCTGAAATAGTGAACTATGGTATGGAAATGTTCTGTCAATAAAATACCGGAAAAACTGTTCTCTGTTTCTTCATTTTATGTCTCCCCATCTGGAAAGTATATTACAGAGGAGGGCGAATATTTCTTGTTTATTATGAAGCAGGGAGCAGACAGACAACATGGTAGGCTGCTTTGGCCACGGGACGAGGGACAAAATAGCCAAGAGCAGATTTTAACGGGGGAAACATGTCGTTCGAGTTCAACGAAAAAGCACCTCAGATTGACACCCCCATCTAGCTACTGAAAGTGGTAGAACGTCAGTAGATCAGAACGAAAGTGCATAATACTGACACAGATAGATACATATACACACGCACACACACACACACACACATGCAGAACATATATATAAATATGTGTACATAACAGCAGACTTACATTGGTACTCGCATGTATACAATATACAAACACATAGAACCACTCTATTACTTAAGTAACCATACACACATTTACAATGCCCACTTATCTCGCAAACTTTCTAATTACGTAAAACAGAAAAAGTAACAGCTGGGAATTTTATTCATCAACTATGCAGTTTATTTTTATCATCAACAGAGGCAAACAAAACAAGAAGTTGAAATAAAACTTTGTAACAAATTCAACAAAAGCAAATCCTATTTCCAACATTCGTTTTCTCTTCCTTCTTTTCCATATCCAGTGTACCTCACGAGATGTCAGACACAATTTGTGCCGGTTATAGAACAAGGTCGTCTTCTCTCGAAAAAGAAGTCGTGAAAATGAGTGTATTATCCAGGATGAATGGTAATGTTGCTGTTTTGAGGTAGAAGATTTTATAGTTAATACACTGTTCATAGCTGAACGAAAAATTATACATGCGTGGCATTGTGTATAAATTGCATGATAAAAAGTATGATACTGAAGTAATGTATAAAGAAAGTGCACAGTTTTTCGTATTCCATCACAAAGACAGTTATCATAAAAAGTAGTGAAGAACAAAATACTGAAGATAACTAAGCTTGCAGGTAACATGCGTTGTATAAAGTAGGTCCAAAGATGCACTGAGCATATTACGTATTTTCGCTGCTCTGTAAAGTAACAACAAACAAAATTTAAAGCTTCATCAGCATTTTCGGAAAATAGTCCCTGAACAAAAGTATCGGAAATTATACACATGAATTCAAAAAGCTGGAATGTTTTTTTATGAGGTAAACTCATGCATATAAAGACCACAAAGCCGTTAACTCTGCCTAAACAAGTTCCTGGACACAAATTAAACAGTTGTAGATTTGAGCAGATTCTATATGATTTAATGCTGTTTCTATCAGAGTAACCATCTCTTGTGAAAACTTCCCTCTTAGCTGATCCTGTGCAAAGAGCATGATCAAATCGTAAGTCTGAGGAATGAATTAGTACGAAAATCTTGAGCCTTAGATTATTACAATCACATAAATCCACTGTAAAAGCACGAAAGAAATCTAAAATGATGGGATATTTGATCCCTACCAGATGAAACCTGTGGACAGAAAACACGTCACCAGTGGTGTCATTCTGTGGGTCCCAGGTCTCAGAGACGTTCCTGTCAGGGAAATGAACCAGGCTGGAAGGAGAAGAGACCCAGAAAGCTGGACGCCTTGTGGAAGCTGACAATTCCCTCACCAGACACCTCAACGTGCAGCTGGTCACCACTCTGGAGGTCGAACATTCCCCCTACAAGACAATGATAATGTGGGTTTGAGAGATCAAGGGATGAACGGACCGCCATGTCACCAAAACAGAAGGCCATTATTAGCATCACGAGAATCTCAACAAAACCATCATAGAATCATCATTTAACAGACAAGCCATAACCCCAGAATTAAATTGTTCTTATCAACAACATGAAACTGTTGTGGTTAGGACAAATTCATTCTGGGACACCAAATGAAATAAACAACAATCTGGAATATTTGCAAGTCAAAACTTGCTAAAACAGATAGAAGTGGCCAGATTTTCCAACCTTGTTATGTTGGTTCTTCAAGGCAACAATGATCACCAGTATCACATTTATCTATTTTTGTCATAATCAGTTGGGTTATTTTGTAGAAGAGTCTTTGAAGAACATGAAGACTGTCGACCGATATTTGAATATTTGATAAAGGGCCACAAATTTAAATATACATAGATGAATAAATGCATAAATCAATGGAAATGGAAT
>JBCAUA010060644.1:0-11321 GCA_038406235.1 Peronia verruculata
AATAACAATAGGGTTATTGTTGAGGGGTCAGCAAATGTTGTGAAAGGGGGGGGGCGGGATGGTTGCTGCAAAACACTCCCCCCCCCCCCCCCACTAAAAAAAAAATAAAAACATTAACTAGTGCGAGAGGCATTGATCATTCTGTATTGGAGTTGATACTCATTATATAACTGATCTAGTGGTGGTTATAGTTGTTACTGCAGTCAAAAGTAGTTAGCATGGTGCTACATGTAACAATAGTAGTGACATCACCGTTATAAATAGCAGTTATCAGTTGTGTGATTTTCAGTACTGCTACAAGTAGCAAAAGCGATTGTACTGCTACAAGTAGCAAAAGCAATAGTAGGAGAAGGAGGAAAAGCAACAGTCAGTGTTATCTTAATAAATTCTCTTTCTTTGGGAGGGGAGGGGGCGGAGAACTGTATACTCCTTCTTGTCATGTAGACAACCACCTCATGCAGTGACATCTGACACTCTGTGAACCGATGCCTTTAGTTAACTTTGTTCAAATATTGTCTACGACAAAAACAAAATAAAACAAAAAACACACACACAAAAAAAAAACCTAACCTTATGATTAAGACAGTGAGTTTCCACTACATTTGAATTCATTATTTTATTAATTAATCCCCTTCCCCCGGAAGAGAGCAAATTGTTCTAATGGAAGTCACAGATGATCAAATGGTATAGAAAAATTGAATCTTTCATTCATTGCTACACTTTTGTGTTGGAAAATGCGGCATTAAGCAGCATCAGAGACTTATACAATATGAGACTCGACACTATGAAATCAGGCAATCGTCAGATCAAACTGAGCCAACCGGAGAAATTACGTGTTTTTCAACAGTGAATGAATTTCAAGACGATTTTTTTCCCCTTCACCAAACCCTTCTAAATCAATCTAAACATGCAATTTAGAGTTGAATTTACTGAAATAGGTTGAGCAAAAGCCCAAAAAATTGTAATTTTGTGGCATGGCCTGACAAGGATTAATAACGATTTACAAAGTACTTGGCCATTTTCTCGATAAATTCAGCAGCATCAGCAACAGGTCATCCCCATCTTCTTTAATTGCCAATATCTTGAATTCTACTTGAGGTAGAACAATCATTTTTAAGACACAGTAAGAAAAATGAATAATCTTCCCAATGATACCAACAACTCCATATCCTCAAAATCTGTCGAGAGCCTGATTTCATCGCGTCGCATCCCATATTTTCCAGGCAAATGAAACTAGTGACCATATTTATTTCATAATAATAATAACGACAGCAATAATAAAAAGATGACGAATACGTTGTGGTGAAATACCGATAATCTTAAAAAAAAATAAGACAAGAAAAATGAGAGAGGGTGGAAAAAAAAATGTGAAACCTAACATAGTGACAAGGATAATTCTAGAATTGTCACATTCAATTTTTTGCGCTTTTGATATTATTTTATACTTCAGGAAGGATTACGTCATAAAGGACAGTCACTTATGTCTTGCTTTTTTTGACATACATGTTAATCCATCATCCTATCGACATTTTACAATTAACCTAGTGATATTTTCCGTGCCCTGTCCGATCCGAAATTTTCTATATTTACTAGAAGTCGCCACTGTTCAATGAAAAAACAGCAGGTGTTTCTAATTTAGGACTGCCTTTCCCTGCGTAGGATTTCAGAAGTTTTCTAGAAGCCACGAATACAATGTTTAGCCCACGGTCTTATTTTTCTTTCTCTTCGGTGCCATCCCACATTTTACACAGCCCTCTTGCCCCTATCAGCCAATCAGATAGGTTCTTGCAAATGGACCATCGTGACGTCAGCCTCCCACTTGGCTCTCAGCGAATGGTTATAAGCCTTGCTGAACGTGCGCTTTGCATCCTCTTCGGCACCTCCCAAAATCAGGCGCTTAACGACACCGCAACTTAGTTTCTAGGATGCTTTCGTAACGACAGGTCACAACTTTCCTTATTTTTACCAACAGAAACTAACATTAATCCACAGAGCGCATAAACGTTACCACAGAGGAAAGAATCTCAAGAAAACTCAGTTATAAAGGAACTAACAAAACTGTTATAAAACTGTAACAGGTTTACTTGACAGGCAGGTGTGAAAGTGAAGAACAGACAATCAAGCCATGAACAGTTTCTTAGAAACATGCATCTGTATCGGCGCCCTGGCCATCATAACGGGTGAGTTTTCACATTATTTCTCTGACGTTTACATGGGTTTCAGGTCTCGTTCAGTTAAAGTCTTCCAGAAATTTAGTTTATCTTCAATCAACCGTTACTGGAAACACTGAATAAAAATCAGTTAAGTTATTCTTAGAGAAAAAAAAAAAAAAAACTATGTTCATGACTTCATTAACCAAACAATATTGAAATAAATTTCAAAGTATAAATTAGAACCGAAAAGAAACAAAATCAAACTTATGAAATATTATCTGCGGGTAAACTTATTATAAATTTTCTTTTTTAAGTTTAATTTCGAAAAATCATTTTTTATTATCATTATTATTATTCTTATTATTATCATCATCACCATCATCATTTTAAGCATAGTCTGGTAAGAAAAGTGATTGACGGAACATTCGATTTGTTTCTATTGAGTTTTCTTTCTTACGTGCTTTCCTCTTTTCTAGCTGTATGTCTTTGTTTTCGCCTTTTCCCTTTTCTTCTTTTCCTCTTTTTTTTTCTTTCTTTTCTCTGGTCGTTAATATTTCTTTCTTCCCATCGGTCTCTTTATCTATCTTTCTTTCTTTTATCGGCAGTAGAGGCATGAAAATTAAATCCACTTGATGGTCAAAACAATGAAGACATATCACACGACATGTGGTAGAATATAGTGAAACAAGTGAAGCCATAGTTAACTTGTTAAGGAATTGCTAACAAGTGATAAACATGCCATGTAAAACAAAACTTAATGTATGTTCTGTGACAATCAACAAGGCAATCAAATGCGTTTGCCAGTGAGATCAATGGATTCGCTCCAAGTCTTCTATTTCCACAAGACTTGGTCTCAAGGTGACTGCAATCGGTTTTGTTTAAAAGCTAGGATAAAATATTGAATCCTTACAGTTAACTTTTTGATTACTATGAGCTTGGCACATCGGCTCGACCTCGGCACAGAAAGCTACCTAGAGCTGACATATCGGCTGGGTTTGTTTTCCTGCTTTTCCCAATGAACGTTTCAGTACTTCCGTTTTTAAAATTTAAATCCAATCCATAATCTACATCGAGTTCAATTTCCAATGACATTTAACCTGGTTAGTTTGGACATAAAAAAAAAAAAAATATTTGGCATTGCCAAAAATTTGACCCCTTGAAATGGCCAGGTCAAAACATGGAAAACAACCCAGTAGTCAAAGAGTATAAATTGCATAGAAGGTTGCTGACTCTATATTTTTCTCGTGGTTATCATTATGGCTGCTATAACCATAGATGACACATTATTCCCTTGGTGACTCCTATAATGAATATTGTTCGGTAGCCTTCTACACAGAAAAGACCAGGAAGCTGCTGTATTGCTCATGTCTCTTAGTGACAAGGATCATATTGACAAGCACTGCTTATCATGTTGATTATAATATTATATTACCCTTGACATGCTAATTTTAGGAACCATATAATATTTAGTTCCTAAAATTAGCATGTCAAAAGGAAACAATGCGTGATAAGAAAACAAACTGATCTTGCGTCCTGAGGGAGTTCATGCCTCGTGTTGTAGGAACTTTTCAGAACGTATGTTTTCCACGATGTAAAATAAAGTGATCAAGTTATCCCTAGCCCTGCGACAAAAAAACTACACATGCCGTTAAAAAAAAAAAATTAACCAGTTCTATGTGAGCGCTAAAACATTCATAACAGACTTATTGCATGAGGAAATGCTTAGTATTGTATATGTGACACAAATCATAAAGTCAACCTGATATTATTCTATTAGTGAACGCCTGCCTACGGCTTGTATCTAGGCTTTCTGGCTTCATTGAGCCAATCTCTAGTGATTTCCTGCCCATGTTTGGACATTTTTTTTTTTTGTGTGACCAAGATTATTTATTTTTATCTTGATTCGTCCAGATCAAGGATGCCATGATGTTTAAGGGCTCCTTACCAATGTTATTTACGCTCTACGGTTAGGGCTACAAGTCCCGTGAAACATCGGTTATAGGAAACGTTGTTCTTGACAACTCCTCTTTATCTCTGCCGGTCTCTGATCTTGGTTTGATTCTGATTTTGCTGCTGCCGTTAGTGACTGCTATGGTCGTGGCTCCGGTCCAATTTCACAAAATTACAAGTGTCTTTGCTCTTTACAACAGGAACCTGTATTAATGATGCAAACCACGGCATGAAATAAGGGGAATTGTTCATATTCGACCAAGCAAAAACCTGGAAATCCCGGGCAGATTGTTTGTACCCTCTTGGTAGAAATAGAACACTCACTCGTGTTTGTTACTGCTCCTCCACGAGATCTGAGAACAGTTGTCACCGATCCCGCGCATTTGTATGTGTTTTCTTGTGTCAATGTGAGCAGTTTTAAGTGTTTGTACCTCCTAGCCTCTTAAAATTATACGGAGATTTCCAGCCGTTTGCTTGGTCGGAACAAATATTAAATCTATTATAGATCTTCAAAGATCAGGCAACAATGACAGAAAGAGGCGACAGTTAGGTCGTCAGAATCAAGAGAGAACAATCTTTAAAAAAAATAAAAAATTGGGGTCCTATTTTATGAAACAAAACATTTTAAACGCCCTGTGTTTCCAAGCCAACTGAACAAGAACAGCATCGCTTGCAAAACAAATAAAAAGTATAAGCAAAATTGTATGTCGATCTGAGTTCAGATACCCGGAGGTGGCGTTGATCAAGACAATTTCAGGAATTAATCTGCACCTTCTTCACTTTTACAACTATAGAGATTTGCTTCTCATGTTTGGGGAAGAGAAGTAGCGAAATTCTATGATATATTGTTGTTGTTGTTGTTGGTGATGATGTCGTTGTTGTTGTTGTTGTTTTTAATGAATAATTTCAGCAAATAATTTAGTGAGTGATTTCAAAACATCTTGCAATAGATTGATTTTTTTTGTTTGTTTTTTTTTTTGTCAGTTCCCTTTCATAATTTGCGTACTTAAAAATCTGGAACTATTGAAATATTCTACAGACCAACCTGCAGCATTGTGGGGCCATAATATGTTATTTTAATTCGTATTCTTCCTCACATATAATATCTTGGGGACATTTGTGTTTTTGAACTGAGTGCCCTAACGACACGGAATGCGTCCTGACAAGGATTCTAAGTTTTGTTTCATGGTAGAAGTTTTCCTCACACCATATCTGTATATTATTTTATGTTTCAGTATTTTATTTATCATGTTTAACTGTTGATGTCAAAATCCCCAGCCCTGCTATGTCTTCATTTTATAACTAAATCTTGACGGCGTTGGGGGTGTCTTTAAAAACAAAGAAACAAACAAACAAACAAAACAAAACAAACTTTCTGAGAAATAGTTCTCCGTTTTCCTTGAATTCTCTCAAGGCCGAAATTGTCTTCTTCTTTTTTGGCAGACTTTCTTGACATCTAAATTGTCTTTTCGGATTTCTAACTTCTCACTTAATCTTTCTTTTTCCCCTAAACTCTCTCGAGGAAAAATATTCTCTTTTATTTATTTAATTTTTTTTTCTATATTTGTTTGGCGGCCCCAGTTCGTTTTGTCTGTGTGCATGTGTGTGTATGTTTGTGTGTGTGTATTGTGTTTTGTTTTTTTTGTTCCTTTTTTTTTTTTTTTTCTAAACTCCTCTATGGTCGAAGCGTCTCTTCTTTCCCTTTTTGTAACTTCTCTCATGATCGAAATGTTTTGCCCCCTTAAACTCTCTATGGCCGACATTGTCCCCCCCCCCCCTTCCCACATTCTTCCTCTCTCTCTCTCTCTATCTCTCTCTCTCAACTATTGAGACTGAAATCTCTCTTTCTTTTCTTTAATCTCTCTTAGATCCGAAGTGTTTTATTGTTTTGTTTTTCCCCGTCAGCTCTCTCGAGATCACAGAGTGACTGACTGATGTGGCGATAAATTACAGACGTGTCACAGTAAAGTTTCTGATTGTCACACTGTTGTGGCTATTGTCTGTGTTGCAGGACAGAGTGTGGCAGGATTCTCTGATGTTGACGGAGACGCCGTGGATGACGTCAACAAGAGAGGCTGGAACATGCTGAGGATGGACCGAGGGCTGCAGATGCTCAGGCTGGGCAAGAGGTATGGAATTCTTCAACTGCTGCTCCGGCATACTCCGGCATGCCTATGGTTTGCTTGTCTACATCTTCTGTATATTTGTTTTTGTCAGGTTTATGATTGTAATTTTGTATGTGTGTGTGTTTGTGTGTTTGTGTGTGTGTGTGTATGTGTGTGTGTGTGTGTGTGTGTGTGTGTTTTTTCTTTTTTTTTTTTTCTACATTTAGTTTGTTGTGTTTCTGGCCAGACTGCATTCAGCTTTCAATTTTGATATAGTTATGACATCTTACCCTATAGATTGAATGTGGTTCATTAGCCTAATTAGTCAAGAATACGTTACTCGGAAGTCATAACACATTTCCTTTGGCATAGATCAGAGCTATCATCGGTTCTTCATCACCTCAAGAACTGCTGTGTTCACAGAATTCTGTGAATTCCAACCACTTGTGAAGCTTATATTTCCGATTCTATGAGTAAAATTGGGCTGACTTTGGTCTCTATTTGAGCATTTTGCTTCCTTCCACCTTGGACGACAACACCTTTCATAACACTAGTATGAGGAAGTCCGTTTAAATGAACAGGAGAAGTGTCAAAAATGTAATATAACGAAGACTTAACGCTCTTGCTTCCCTGAGGCGGCAAACTGGGACCTGGTGATAGTTCTAGGTCTAGATCTATCAATACAGTCATGAAAATAGCTGATCAACATTAAGAACATTATTGTCCTACGCTGTGCTGTCACATTCACTCTTACATTTTATTTTGTCGATGTCGATGAAAAATCCGTAAAATACGCCTACTCAATGCTGGTTATTGGACATATATCTCTCTATATATATACTACACCGCGTTACAGGAGTGTATTTATACAACACATCGCACGCTTATTCAGGACTTCTCTGCCACTAATGCGGGTTGAGTGGAATATTGGTATAAAATGTAAAACACAGCTATGATGTGAGTGATAATCTTCCAACTGAAAAGAGTAAAATTTAAATGAGACATAGGTATACAAATATACTGAATATTACATCTTAGTACTCTATTCTGATAATGAGTATATTAATGTGTCTACATCGATAGGAGGACAGAGAGAGAGAACGTTAAACAGTTTCTTTTCACTATCTTTGTTCTTTATATCTTTGTAATGAAGCACAGTGCATAACTTGAAAAATCCAAGAGTAAAGATCTGCGTAGCTATATTTCATGGCTGAGAATCAATAGGAAGGTACACAGACACTTGGGAAAAATACCAACTACACAGGAACATTAATCTTACCAGGACACGATTTGATACGGTATTTGTAAAATGAGAAGTGTCTAAATTTCTAAAACACAACGGACCTTCTCGATGGCAAGCTAGGGGTCGAAAAGCACTCTACACTAAGCTATAAAGATGTATGCAAAAGAAATATGAAACCCTTGGACACTGACCTCAGTAAATTGAAAACCATAACCCCGGTGTGCAGGACTTGCAGGCAGGCTGTAAGGGCAACGCTTTTTTTCACTCACCTAAGTTACCTCCTGTTGTCTAATGTAAATGGTGTACATCAAGCAGAGTAAAGAAAAATTAAACTCAAGCATTGTAAATTTAAAAAAAAAAAAAACACATTTATTTAACCTCGCTACTTGAAATAGGTGAGGCAAAATTATGAAAAAAAAAATATATATATATATATGACGATGAGATCGAAACATTTTTATCACAAGGTGATTTTTTTTCCCCAGAATGTTCTGTTTCTCGTGGTTTAAATAACAAAACAAAACTCGATTAAATACAGTATTCTTATCGTATCTCTTGTATCTGGCAAAGTCAAGTATTTTGACTGACGGTCATTGTAGTTCATTGCTCTCCTGTCTGAGACAAAAACACACACACAAAAAAAAAAAAGGTACGCCACAAAAAACTCTATAGAGGTCGACATCGTGGTCTTTCGAGGTGGACGGAAGATGGACTGGTCATTGGGAGAAAATGCAAGAGTTGCTCAGAGTGTCTCATCGTCCCACTCTGGTTTTGATATGCACTCGGCGCTGGACATTAAAACAGATGAAAGAGTTTTAAAAGCAAAACACGAGTTTCTTTAATTAAACTGAACTTCGGCGGGTTTTATAGGGTTGATATAGAACAACAATGATAAAAAAGAAAAACGTCACAAACCAGCACAACAAGTCATGTCACTAAGCTACTAAACTGTGTTTATGCTGTCGTTGATGATGCTATTGGTGGAGGAAAATTAATGTCAAAATAGATACATAAAACAAGTGCCATAGCTTGTTCAGTTTTGTTGACTGGAATTTCGACCTATTCCTACAAGTTAGCCGTGACTCAGATCACTACACCCGACAGTGTCTCTTTATATTACTTTATACTTTGTCCTACATGGTGCCCCCAAAGATTTGCTGATGTTTCAGAAATAAACAGAATTCACAATAATTAATGAAACATAAAAAAGGAAAGATGCAGAAGAGCCGAGAAAACTGTAGAACAAAGCTGATGCCACTTTCCCATGCAGTCAATTGTATGGAAGTTTTATCTATTTCTTTGCCGTTTAAAGAAATGATACAGTGATTTTAAATGTTTATTTATTTTGTCTTTAAAACTATCATTTGACGCTGAGGCTTTTGTGCGTAACATTATCTTTTTTTTTTTTTAAAGATAAAAACCTAAGCACCAATTCTTGGTAGAAGGCTAAATGGTAAAATAACATCGTGAAAGACTTGAACAACTATTTGAAAAACTAACCAATAATACACACTAGCAAAAGCAACCGTCATCAGTTTTTTTTTTTTTTTTTCTGACTATGAAGATTTATGCAGCACATTGAAAAAGTAGTCATATTGTTGCTTGTTGTTGTAGGTGTGACTGGGAATGCTCGTAGATTCCATTGATATAGCCGTCCTTGTTGTTGGTTTTATAATCGGTCACAGAGCCATTGATGACGCATTGACAGTGTAGATGGAAGTCTTTTACTTGAACTGTCAGTGGTGGAATGGCGCTGTCAGAGTGTATTATGTGCTAGTTTGTTTTAGGCATGCCGTTTTTTTTTTTTTTCTTAATGTCTCTTTGTTGTTGATGTTTCCCTCTCTGACCACGTGCAGGTCAGCAGGTCTGGACGTCCAGTCACGCCGCCAGATGCCGATGTTGAGACTCGGCCGATCAGCTGACGACGGCGACAACAACGACAGCAAACTGTCCTCTGCCGACCTGCAGGCGCTCCTGGCCTCCATCTTTGACGAGCCCCGCGACCAGTCCCGACGACAGCCTCCCCTCCCACGGTATGGCCGGGACAGCAGCAACAGCAACAACAACCGAAGGTAAGAAAGGAGGGGGGAGGGTTGAATCAATAGTTCGTTTGAAGGATTTTGTGTAGATGAGGGTTAGGATTCTGATCTTGGTTGTTCTGATGTCTCTTTCAAGTTCTGTTATGGTAAGCAGCAATTTTAGACAGCCATTTAGTACTATGTTCCTTGTGTTATCATTGTTTCTTGTTCATATTGTTCATGACGATTGTCTGGTGGTGGTAGTTCTGCTATGCTCAGCTTGTATGCCAAAGTTTGGACATTTCTGCACGTCTGTGCTCTGTGTTTGCAGTAATATTGGCATATTAATGTCACAGTAATCCTTCTGTTCTTCCACTTTACATGCTAATCTTAGTGCTACTGTTGTTTTCATCTAGCTGTGCATAATTTTCTTTGTCGTCGTTTACATCTAAATCTCATAGAAATTTTCAACTCAAGAACATCACTCCGGCTCTAAAACATTATACTTCAGCTTAATAAAAAAATTGGTCTTAAGCATTTCACACACATACAGAAAAAAAAAACAACTAAATTTGTTGAATTAGTTTATACATAATAAATTTATTAATTTATATAAAACATATGGATTCTTAAATACTTTGTATGCCAAGCATAATAGTCAATGTTTCTGAAATTTGTAAAAGTGCACCAAGAGATGAAAATATCTGTTTCTAGAATCTCCATATTTGTATCTTTTGATGTAAACTATTAGAATCTCCCCTAACTCTATTTTTGTATCTGAAGTTTACAGACACTATGAACAGTCGCTAGATGTGAGATAATGTCTTGGCAGGGAGAGTGTTAATAAACATGAAGGTGTCAACTTATCTCGCTAGAATTAAGGTCTGTCAAATAAAGCTCGTATAACTTTGAAAACTGACATTGTAGACTTGTCTGCAGTATACGATTACAAAGTTTATGTTCTAATGTTTTCCAACATCCTGTTAGTGGTTATAGCCACAGTGGTTTCACCAGTGCAAGGAATTCCGTGTAAGTTATAAGGAGTTCCTTACGAATCCGTGGATTAAAATTTATTAAAATTTGTATAACTCGTTATTACAGATTATGATATGAAGACCGGATGTTGAAACAGTTTAGCATTTTGGCACTCACAGGGTTAATGACTCGAAAGTTTCATCCATTAGTTCCCCTGAAAGTGTCCCACTGATCGCTGTATTGTCACCTGAGGCGGATCTGAACATTGTTTCAGCTGAGTAACACACACACACACTCACACACACACTAACACACTCACACACACACACACACACTCACAAATACACACACACACTCACACACACACACACTAAAGTGGAAAAGAAAGGCAACTTCCAAAATGTTATTTTCAGTGGATTTCGTTTGGCAGATTATCTGCACCTGATCTGCTCTCCCAAAAGAGGGACGATTCGATCGCCTTTACCGTAAAGGGAGATCATTTTGACTAGCTCTATTACTTCCCTTCGCTCGATAAAAGAGGTGTAGAGCAAGCGGTATAAAGAAGAATAAATCCCTTTACTGCTTGTTATCCGAGAGAGGATGACCAAAAATTCTGATAAAAAGAAAAAGCTCTCTATATCATACTATTTTCTGGAATTTTTCATGCTGTATGTCTCAAGCAAAGAGCACGAAATGAAATACAAAGAAGTAAAATAAGTCCTAAAATATAAGTTTTGTTATGTATCTCGTTAGAGCTATTTTTTTTTTTTATAAGGGGTATATGTATATATATATATATTCAGGCCTGAGATTTAACGTTCGCCAACTCGCCAATGGCCCCTGAAAATGGTGTCTGGCGAACTCGATTTACGGCACC
>JBCAUA010060655.1:0-11320 GCA_038406235.1 Peronia verruculata
ATGTCATACCTTTATATCAAAGCTCCTTGTGGGCAAGATGTATGCAATAATTATTGTTGTTCAAAAAAAAAAAAAAAAATGCCTGCAGCTTTAGCCAGGTTTTCGCGTGGGCCCACACAAATAACTTTTTCACAACTAGCTGCAATCTTTCATCAACTTTCATGAATCAAATTGAATTTATTCATTGTGCTCTCAATACTTTGTGTTTGAGACATGTATTGTACCTGACATGTACTGTACCACCATGGAACAAAAACGGCCTTATCTCAGATTCTAGTTGCCAGAAACGGATTAAATAAAAAGCAAAAAGCTAAGAAATAATTTTATTTTCACACACAACACTTAGTTCAATTTTTTAAATTTTGAAGTTTAGCTGCTTTTTTGCCTGGGCCCACACATTTTGTCTACCTGTTCTAATGTATGAAGGTTTAAGATTTTACCTTAGCAGTCTCAGCAGATACTGCTCAGGTATCAGGATTTACTCGTCTTTAATAAATGACTCTTTGTCCCCAAAATGATATGAAATGAGTGCCTAGCTAATTTACTATATGGCATTACCAAAGAAATTCAAACAAAATAAGAGGAGCAATTCTTTTGACTGTGTAGATCATTTTGACACTGTTGGTGTTAATACATGTATGACCCAGCACATAATATTTTTGTTTTTCACAAAAGACAAAGAATAAACCCAAAAATATGTTCCCTACCATCAAGTCACTGCTTCCTGGGGCTGGAGCAGGGGCATTGGTGGTGGTGTGGGAGGTCTGGGGTCCACCGAACAAGTCCAGTAGTTCATTGCTACCTGAGGCAGGTGTGGGAGCAGCAGCCTCTGGAAAGATACATGCACCAAAAAAGCAAAGTTAAACACCTGAACCTCCAACTAATCATACAAGTAAAAGAACCAAAGCAATGGGTAGGAAAAGCAAGCTATTTTTCAGGAAACTGGTACAGCATTTTCAAAGGCACAACAGATAGGGAAACAAACTACTTTCTAGAAAACAGCTGGCTGCATTATTTCAAAGAAGCTGCTGCTAGGAAAACAAGCTACTTTTTAGACGACAGCTGCAGTATTTTCAACAAGAGTGAGAAAGATTAAAGCTACAAGACAAGAGAATCTGGAGCTGCTGACTGTATTCTGTTTTCCTCAATACAACAACCAAGAATATGTAGGTATATTAAAACAAAGATTGTTCGTCAAATACTCAGATAGATCATGAGAATGGCAAACATAGCACATAAAGCTTGTCAAAGGAACTTAAAACCAACACTCCCTCCCTAAAGATCAAGATTTTTCTAGTGAATAACTCCCTATTTTAATGATGCAGTTTAGCACAGAAACATGAAGCTTATTGTATTTTAAGAGACCAGTGGTTTCCATCTAAGAACTTGGTCACAAACAGACCAAAAAACAAAGCAGGCTCAAAAGTGAACAAATTGAAAAGTTACACAACAGCTACAATTAACCATTATCATTTGTGCATTTTATATATGTGAATCAGAAGATTACTCCACTGTGTATATGTTTGTTTTGTGATTAGATCCAACAGTTCCTGATCTTTCTTGGTGTATAATTTCATCAATAAGGATCAGCTCTTTTCAGACATTGAGTCAGTTTCCATGTGACCATATCATTACTGAATAAGAACATGATACTATTATGGCTAAGTTATCCTACAGATAATTGCACTAGTGAGTGAAGTGTTCAAAATTAGCCAGACTGACTGCGGAAGGAAAATAACTGACCAGTCACTAAGCGGATTTTTTGTTTAGAAGCAGGTTCCTAGGGAAGTAAATCTTTAAAAAAAAAAAAAAATGTTTTGCAACAAAGGCGGCCTCCTAGGCCATGAGTTCTTAGGTGAATACCGCTATTTTCGAGTAGAATAAAAAGAGAACATTAGAAACATTTTCTTGAAAATAGCTCAAACACCAAATTATTTGCTATGCCAGGCAGTAGTGCAGTACTTATAAAGAAGCTGATGATGATCAGCAACTGCAGCTTTAAATCAAATGAAAATATTAGAAACTAAAAGCATTTACAAATAAATATCAGTTGATCCAGCTTCCTTCATTAAACAACTTTAAGAGATGAAAAACAGTGTATCACATAGAGGAAAAGGCCATCACCAATATTAGAGAAGAAAACTGTACAGAGTGAAGCAATGAAAATTGTCATTCCCATCTTATCCTCTCTGGTGAAACCACTGAAAACTATTAATGCACGTCATCATGATGTGGGTTACATTTTTCATTACTTTCATCATGATGTGGGTTACATTTTTCATTACTTTCATTCTTTATTTTCAAAATTTAAATCTATTAAAGCCAGTACCAGCAGTAAAAATCAATGCCAGCGTCAAAAGTTTCAATTTATGTTTTAAAAATTTCTGTACTTTGACCTGTCATTAAAATGTTAAGAATACATATCAGAGCTAAAATATGATTTGAAAGAGAAAATCATTGCTCTTGTACAGTGAGATAAGGAATTTTTTAAAATAAAAATGCCATAATTTCACATCCCACTACAGTAACTTCATACTGGCTGAAGGCCATCAAATTTTAGTATTGATACAAAGGCTGACCTCTTTTCTGTACACCAATGGAACTTTCCCCTTCTTCTTGGCAATTTTCCATGCTCAAAGCCACATTAGTTTTTCAGACATTCCATTCTCTTTTAGTAATATTCAACTTTCATATACAGTAATCATGCATTTTGTTTTGTTTGTTCAAAGGTGTGAGAGCATTATTATTAAACTTGTTATATCTGAGGGGGAACTGGAAGATGAGGGCCTCTTGTTCACAAACAAATCATTGACCCTTCAAGCGGAAAAGGACAGTAAGCCATATAGACTAAAGAAACGGGTTAAATGGCAGTCTACTAGAAAGAAAGCAACATATTAATGCAATGAAAATCTGATTTTAAAAATTATGTAAATAAGATTGAAATTTACATCATTTGTTCATCAAGTCAAAAAAAAATAAAGCTTTTGTTACAATTTTTTAAGATTTAAAAAAAAAAAATAAAATCATTTTTGTTGTGCCCAGTTTGGTGTCTCCAAATGTGAAAATGTGTATATCAGATATAGTGGCATGTTTAAAAATGTACAAAAAGCTCGAAGAGAACTCACAGCTTTCGTGGGAGATAATATAAATATACATGTAGGTCAAACCGGTACTTTCCCATGATATAAAGTGTATGGCAAGTGTGTGCATCTTGATGTTGATATTTTGATTGATGAAACTGAATGCTACTGAAAGAAAACGTGACTTTGAACATGTCCTTCTATCAAACGTACAATTTGGATCAGGCACCCTCACAAGTTCAATATTCAATTATTATCGCATTTTAGAATAATGTCAAAGATAATAAGCTTTTTTCCAGTTTATGTACATAGAAACACAGATTCATATGCAATGATGTTGCGTGCCAAATTCAAATGGATCCCTTCATAAATTTTCAAGTCCATAATTGTATTGTGGAATTCGATGCAGATTTATTACAAAAAATACATTTAATGGAATGTTAAGGAAAATGTGGCAAAATCTTCAAATCATATGAAAGAAAACTTCTGCAAAATTTGATAATCCTACAATCAGCAATTCATGAGAAATCTGTCTCCAAAAGGATGGGTCTAATCCATAACGGTCAGTCTCATGGGTTTCCACAGTAAGTATAAACATTTTTGACAAAATAATGTTCTGGGGCATGCAAAAAAAAACAAAAAAACCCAAAACATTAACCTTCAATGTCATAGCTGTACCAACATCATCATCATCATCACTGCTTTTTTCATCCAGGTTCAGGGTATAGGCCACAAACAACAGGCTTTCACTTTTTCCTATCCTGGGCACTTCCCATGGTATCTTTCCACTGTAGCCGCCCTCTCTTCAAATCATCCTCCAAGAGTCTTCTCCAGGTTGTTCGTGGTCTATCCATATTTCTCTGTCCCTGGGGGTTCCACTGAAGTGCATGCCTGGTAGTGCTGCTGCATGGCCTCCTAAGGGCGTGTCCTATCCACCTCCATCTTTGTTGACCTATCTCTCTGTCTACTGGTTTCTGACCTGTCCTTTCCCAGAGAACTACATTCCAAATGGTAACTGGCTATCTGATGCGCAGGATCTTCCTCAAGCAGCCATTTATAAAACTTTGTAACTTGTTGGTCGAAGTCTGAGTTAAGCTCCAAGTTTCACTTCCATATAATAGGACTAACCTAACATTAGAGTTGAATAACTTAAATTTTGTTCTTGTAGAGATGGTACGATCCTTCCAGATGTTACTGAGGTTGGTAAATGCTGTCCTTGCCTTTCCAATCCTTGCCTTAATGTATATGGCTGTTCCTCCTAGGTCAGTGAAGTTGTCAACTACCTCTATGGGCCTGTTTTCTACTAGGATAGATTCGTTAGCTGATGTTTTCACCTTTAGTACTTTTGACTTTCCTGGATGTATTTGTAACCCAATAGATTTTGAGAGAGTTGATAACTCTGTGGTTTTACTCTGCATCTGTTGATGTGTATGTGCCAAAAGTGCCAAATCGTCAACCCAAGTCTAGATCATCCAGCTGGGTCCATAGTGTCTACTGAATTCCATTTTTTCTTCCTGCTGTTGTTTCCTTTAATAGCCAGTCCAAGGCAATAATGTTAATATACAAAAATGGAGATAGTAGGCAACCCTGTATCACTCCTGTTCTGATTTCAAATCTCTCTATTAGCTGTCCATCATAAGAACCTTACAACTTGTGCCATCTTCTCAATTAGCGTTACTATTTGTATCAGCATGCTAAAATCAAAGTTGCATATTAATTTGACTTTCACTGTTGATCTTGGCTTTAATGTCATTCACCAATATCTTATCGCTGCTGTTTCCTGTCCACATATGGAGCATTTGAGTAGTTTTCAGCTAGAACTGTTTTACAGTTTCCGTTGCCTTGGTACGATGTTAATTATCACAATATGATTATATGTTTGTGTGGTACCAATTCAGTAAGCCCTGTGGAAATTAGCTATATATACCTATCTATAGTAATTGAAAAAGCACTTACTTATTTCACCGTTGACAAGAAAAAAAATATTTTAAAAAATGCACGAATAGCATTTGACTTTCCTGCTCTCATCCCAAACTACTGATGACAAAAAAAATAAAAAACCCAAAACATCTGTTGTTATTTCTTACTATATGCTTTTTAAACACTGTGATCAAATCCACAAAAACTAGGAGTTAATATTCTCTGATTTATACCATTCAATAACAAGATGAATAAGTAAAAGAAATTAATGACCTAAAAAAAAAAAAAAAGTATATCTAGAAGAGCTGGAAAGAGACTGGGAAGAAATATCAATCAAGAAAATGTTATGGCCAGGAAAATAGCATTTAGGATTACCAAAAGAGGAAAGAAAAACCAATATTGTTAAATTGCTACTGAGCATGAAGAAACAGCCCCAAAGACCATGGCAAAGAGCACACGCATGTGAGAAAAAAAGAAAATTATAGGTCAGTAATGGCAAAAAAAATGATACAACTTACGCTGAGTATTTGTATGAGGTGAACCTAAATCTAGATGTGGGATAAAATTACAACACAGGTTAGAGCTAAAGCCAGTGTTTCTGAATGATTAAGGCAATGTCTGGTGATCTTACCAGCAGAATCACCAATGATCAAAGCATACGTAATGGTAGAAATCTACATTTATATAGACAGGCCTCCTCACATCTACTAAAATCATTGCTCCACACAATTTGAGATTCTTACATCTGGGTGACTGAGAAATAATTATGTTGACTAGTTCAGAGAAACTTATCTTTTTGTGTCTCTTCGTTCATGTTTTTTATTTTAATGAACCCTTTTCTCAGATAAAATAAAAATTCTTGACAAAATATATGTCAGTATGTCTACTTGCAAGCCTTTTGAATTTTCATTCATTACTATACAGCTTGAAATGATTGTGTACATTTTGCATGACTAAATCCAATAGATAAATGAATAAACTTTGACTGAGAAATTAGACTATTACAATGAAGCAGTTTAATCTAAACCACCAAAACAAATTTAACACAAGCCTATGGTAATTTTGGGCTAACTTGTCGAGCTATTCCCATTTTGCAAAAACATTCTAGGGTAATTATATAAGTTTTCTGACAAAATAAAGAATAGTTCCAAGCTAAATGTAAATGCTTATTAAGAAAATTCAGGCTACTAGAGTGGTTAAGTACAGCACTCTCATGAAAACATCCTGAAAGACACAGACAATCATACCAAACAACAAAACCTAACAAAATGATGAAAAGGAAACAAATCTAATTTTTATAAAAACAATAACAAACAGGCAAAATTTTGACACACAACACAATGGTACAGAATTACTAAGGGAAAACCCTAATGAAAAATGTTAAAAAATCTTGAAGCAAACCTAATTTTCACACGAGAAAATACATTGTGAAAGCATTATTGAAGCAGTAAACAGCAATATAATACATAGAAAAAACACGCAAAACAACAAACACACAGATACCACACACAGAATGATGTACTGCCTTGACTTTCCAAATTTTCATTTCTGTTTTGAGTCAAAGTTTAGGAAAAAAAACCAAACACTTTCTTTTCTTCCTAATTTACTTAACCCAAGCCATCAGCAATTCTGGAAACTTCATCATCAGTTCAGTGACAAAGATATTATATTAATTATACTTGTTCATCCATCACTAATGATCTCCTGGAACTGATACGGAACTGGACAGCATTTTCTTCATTGTTGCTTATTACCTACTCATAAAACATTGGATATTATTGTTCATTTTGCCTCACTATATCCCTCATATTAAGACCCGAAATATTATGATCAGGATCTAAATCTCGAATCAATCTTACCAAGAAGGAAAATTTGTGACCCTGATGAAGGTTCCTCATTAGGGTTACAGAACTATAAAAATATTTTTGCATATCTGTCAGACTGTTTTGATTTCTTTTGGATCTTGAATGGACAACAGGAACTGAAGATTACGAAAAGAACAAATGGAATATGAACATGTTTTACACCATTTTGAGCATATGAAAAAAAAAAAAAGGAGAGAGGCTCTTACCTAATCCTAAAAGATCACTGGATGCTGCGTTTGCATTTGTCTCAACCTTCACCTCTGGCTTTGTTCCCTGATTGGCTTTGGGGGCATCCCCAGGGGGTGTGTTTACAGCTGGCTTACTGCTGGGCTTTGGAACCTGTGCAACAAAAAGAACATTTATACTTAAAGCTGTTAGTTGAAACTCTTGAGTATATAGGATTTATGATGACATTGATATTCAGGCCAGCCCCTAACAAAATTATTAAGTAATATGTAAGTGAAAATTAGTGATTTGAGATAGAAATTAGTAATGAGTCAGTAATTTTCTGTGGATGTATATAATAGGAGTGGGCAAGAGACCAGCCGAGTACTTGTTTCTGCGGGCAAAGCCTTGGCTTTGGCTTCCCGGGAAGTGATCCACTGCTTGACAGTGGGAAAGGAAGTTGCACGAGGCGAGAAATCATACGAGAAACAGAAATCTTGAAGTCAAGTGGCACTGAGCAGTCTGCTTCTCGGTACCGACCTAGACTTCCCGGGACCGGTCCCAACTTCCCGAGCTGTCCGCTCGGTACCTAAAATGTACTGCTCACCTTAGGCGCCGAGCAGTCTGCTTCTCGGTACCAACTTCTTTTCCCGGGACAGGTCCCAGCGGGTGACTTTCCGAGCTTCTCGCCCGGTACAAAAAATGTGCTGCTCATAAACATATATGAAATGTATCTTTTACACATAAAAGTACGATGAGAATACTTTTTATCAACAAGTATTGCATGCACACTTGACAATTTTGACCCTTCAACTGTGAAATAAGATCTATCTGTATCATAGAAATTATATACATGTAACAGTTTTTTCCCCCTTCTGATGCACAGCATCATAACAAAACCGTAATATTTGCAACTATGACCATAATATTGTAATCGACCTTGAAAAATCATGAAGACTACATAAATTTGTAAGAGTTGGCAGCCTCAGTTTGGGCAAATAGTTTTTGTTGTAGAATGATACAATGCTACCAAACTGTCTGCTGTTTGGAAAGAAATTCCAGTGCAAAGAAAATGAACAAGATTTTGACCAGATTGGCCCTTGACATATCCAAAGTTAAACAAATTAGTAAATGGGGCTAATGGTACTTCTTTACTCCTGAGAATCCTCCTCTGTGCATTGAATATATAAAATCCAGTTGCAACAGTGACATAAAACATAAAAACCACTTCAGGACATTGTTATTCCTTAACTGCAATAAACTGAGCTACTTGGAAATAAAACAAAAATATTTTGCATGTGATATTCTTTTTTCTTTATCCGTGTCTGCATCTCTATGAGCTGGAAATGGTTACACTTCAGTGGCAATGTTGTGGCTGTAAATATATATATGAAACGCAAGCCTCAAACATCATTATCCGTATACATTCACAATAAGTAATTGATTAGTCATGTAGCATACACTACATGGTCCCTCTCGCTGAGATGCAAAATATAGTAATTTCTCCACTTTTCGCAGGTATGATGACTTCTAAGACAAAGACAAAGACTGGATTTCAGCCCAAAGAATTAAATATATAAAACATAAAGAGACAATAGCCCTCTTAAGAGTTCTGCACGACAACATTTTGAAAACAAAATAATAAAGAGGAGTAAACGGGGCTAAAAAAAAAAAAAAAAGATATAGACATATCAATAATAGCATCCCACTACAGAAGGTCATATCAAATGTGCATGGCAGGTCATTTTTTATGTTGAAACTTACATTTGAAAATGAGAAGGATTTCTGGCTTTCAAAATGGCTTTGTCAGAATGGAAGTGTATTTTTATGGTTGATGTCTAGACATGTCTGAGTACTATAGTCTCAATTATGTGAAAATGAAAAGGATTTCTGGCTTTCAAAATTGATGTCTAGACATGTCTGAGTACTATCGTCTCATTGGTGGTAAAAATATATAGGTATACTGCTTGTATTGTCTGGGGACAGATAAATATTCCAGACTGGTGAACAGAGACAATAGTATTTCATCCTTTATATGTACACGGCTTACTACTTGCTGAGAACAATAACTGTCCAACACTGAAGGATTTGTCATAAAGACAGATTATGTCAGCTATGAACAATTAACATTGTCAACATAATTGGGCAGAGGAGGAAAAATTTATTGAACACATTTTGAACGGATCTCTGTTAGATAACTATCCATTGGTGAAATTGTCTAACATTCGTTAAGGACTTGGAAAGTCTTTACTTTCTGACGAGCAATTTCTTCCAGGACAAAGGTTTATAAAATTCATCAGAAAATAATACATATGTATTGGTTCAGGGAGAGCTGTCACATATAGAAATTTTATAGGAGATCCAACTAGTGGTTGAGTATTTCCATCATTTGCCCTTCCTTAGAAGGGAAGGTGAAATAGTTATATTCTATAATTTGAAAATAAAAGCGATTTCATAGAAATTACTCCATACACAGATACGAACTGAGGGTAGTATGTAAGGTGAGATATTACAGTGTTGCAGAACAACCACAAAGGCGACCTGCCAGCTCTCTATCTCCAAGATCTTGCTCACGCAACAAAACAAATAAATTGGCGCTGTATGTATATTGACATCAATGTGATGTAGGTGGTGAAATGTGTCTAACTTGCTCTCCTATTCCACATTGTTGCTGCTGGGCTCTGACCGCATATTTGCAAAATTAGGTCAAATTGTTTTTTATTCGCTCAAATTGTAGTGCACCTTGTATTACATTATATGTTTAAATATCTCATGAAAATATCAATCAGAAATGCCCGAATTTGCATTGTGATCTAATCACACTTGACTGTCTATCAGTCACCTCTGACACACTAACCGTGTATCTGCGCAAGGGGAGGCGATCGACCACTGGTACCTTACTCAGTAAGCTACTGCTCTTCATTTTGTGTTTACCGTAATTATTCTAATCCACGTTGAAAAAAATGGTTTGATGAGTTAAAGATATTTAGTCTCTGCATAATTCATGTCAATATTAGTAATTTAATCAGATGCTACAAGATTGTTACATGTTAATCATTTACCATGTCCAAGTCTGCTAATCTAGTGGAAAGTTTCTCTCATCGTGACTGTTACATAGTTTCTAAATGTCAGTCACCTGCTGAGATTGCACAACTTCCAGACCTTTGATATACTGGACTGTTCAAACACACTGGTCAAGTGTTCTCTCGATATTTTCTCTCTTTGTTCTTACAATGAAACATACCCCACTTATAACAACCCGCATCTCACACATGAGGTGTTATCCCTGGCTATGCGTCAGCCCAGATGTTTCTTTCTTTTGCTCATCATAGTAAAATGTAAATAAGGCAAGGTGCATGAGAAAGATTACAGTTCCATGAACCAAAACAAGTTATCACTCTACACAAAGTAAAAACCACAAGCAGTAGATTTCAACACTGTACCAAAGTTCCTGGAAAGTATGACATGAGCGCAATTTATAATTTCCTATCAGGCTTCAATCCAGCTTATCAATCGCTGAACAAAGACAACAGAATCTTACAATGAATTTAAGATATATATCCTGAACTTTTGACAATAGATCCAAATTGATGAGTGTGTAATTTGTTGTATCATGTTAAATGGCTGTCATGTCTTATTTACAAAGCCGTGTTTTTTTTTATCACTTTTTTTCCTTTTCTTTTCCCATGTCCTTTTTTTTTTTTTTAACTACTCATCAGTTAAATTTGAATTAAAGTTTGATTAATGCCCATAATTTATCAGAACGTAGCTGCATATACTGACAAATTTTCGTTTCTTTTTTTTTTTTTTTTTGTTGTTGTCTCTTTCATATTTGATCATATGGAAGAGTTATGAAATATTCTGCAAAGGTGAATCAAAACAAGTAACATATTTATGAAGCTCACAAACTCACTGTCTTAGGTATTTAAAGGGCTTTTTAAATTTTCGGCTGTTATTATAAATATCCATACAAGTGTGACTGGGCTCAAATACTACTAAATAACATTGCACAACCAGCTAAAAGCCTTCCTATTGGCTTTAATTACAAACCAGAGTTTGTTAAAATAGAGATGACTTTTTATTTTAAAACAACAACGAAATGTACAGGATTTAAAAAAAAAAAAAAAAAGGAATATCAAAGAAGGTCAGGACTGGTCATAATGATCACTTGCTAATTCAACAATAAACTAAACAATTAAAGATTAAAAAATATGAGAGAGAGAGAGAGAGAGAGAGAGAGAGAGAGAGAGAGAGAGAGAGAGAGAGAGAGAGAAAGAGAGAGAGAAAGAG
>JBCAUA010060666.1:0-25310 GCA_038406235.1 Peronia verruculata
TGTAAACATTGTCTACATGGTAGCGTCCATTAAGTCAGAAAAAAAATCAGAATTTGCGATCGCCACTCTGGCGATATTGTCATTGAGACGTAGCGGGACTCGTCGTCACCACAGAGGCGATAAAGACATTGAGTGAGTTAAAAATAAAAAACAAGAAATTAAACGATAAAGACTTCACACAAAACTAAACTGGATCTTTCATTTCCATACCAATAAATGATAGTTCATTGGTGTCTATTATTATGTCTTTATTGATATACTCCTTGTGACATAATAATGGCGATTTTAGAAAAAAAAAACAGAATTTTATGTTTCCCAGTGCAGAACAATAGTTGATCTATATGACATTTCACCTCAGTACCTGAATCTGTTACAATAAATACTGATCTACTAATTCCCGTTAATTTAGGGGGGGGGGATTATGTTATTTTAACCTTTTACATCGAATTCAGCATGTTTAGAAAAACAGTGGAAAACAGTGAAAAAAAATTGACTTTTTCATACAGTTGCCATGGCAACGCTGCCATCTTGGATTTTGGTGTTCCTAAATTGATTGATTTTAAGATCTGCCTAGTCCGCCAAATTCCAACGAACCTTGATAAAACTTGGTGTACATATTGTTTGGTATAATATCTTAAAAGTTACGCATTTTCAACCCTTCGCATGTGATAAAAAATTTTCTACAAATTTTTGGAAATGCCCTACAGCGAAACTTCGAATTTCGCTATTTTTTTCAAACTAAAAATGAATTTTTCTCTAAAACTTACCAACTGAATTTAATGCGCATATGTAATTTTTGGGGTTTTGTGGTGACAATGATGTGTACCAAATGTGGTCTGAATTGGTTACGAAACAAAAAAGGAAATAGAAAAAAACTGTCAAGAAAAACGCATTTAAAGTTTTTTTTTTTTTCAGCGAAAAATTGACATGAAGAGTTTTGTGTTTGGCTTTCGGCCTCAGAATAGCCTTTTTTCACAAACTAGCCTTCTTTCCATGACTTCTGTGTCTCTTGTTGCCATTTTTTGGCTCTCTGGGCATATAATAAAAAAAATTTTGCTCCCTACCCCTTATCTTTAAAAGAGCCACTTTTGGGTTCTTGAGGGCTTCTGTGTGTCCCCCATATCATTTGTAAGTGCGAACCAAGAGTGTTTTGACCTTTACTATGATATATAGTCGACAACTGAGCTATTAGTAGCAGATAAAAAGCAAAATTGCACTATTTATAGGATGAGGAAAGTCATTTTAGAACACTTACACTGATAATTTGCATGATCAGCAGTTTTTCACGCCTCATAGTGGTCATCCAGTGTCCATCCCTGGAACTAGAACTTGTGATGTTGCTAGAAAATGTGATAATCAAGTGCTTTTTGCACCCTTTGCCTATATACAATCTAATCGCTGCGATCTGCACCCTCATTTAGCAGCCAGATGAAGCCAAGTCCTAATCGACAATACGGTAGGTGTGAATGATCATTGGTCAAACTCGTTAGCATGGACTTAGTGACTTTTTGATACCATTTTTACAGGCAGAAAAGGCAGCACTTTTAAATAGACAACAAATGTGCAAAATCGCATTTTTGGGCAAAATCCATATTTCAGGATGCTTAAGAGTGAGGAAATTCTTGTCTTGTTCCAATCAATGCTAATAGACTAATAATTTTCATAATCTTATGACTGTAGGTGACAAAAATCTATGATAATATGAGCATAAGAATGAACAACACCATTTTTTTTCCATAGGTGATATACAAAAAAAAAATAACATACAAACAAAACAATTAAGACTTTAAGCAAATTACTTTGACTACCAATTTGATCCAGGACAGACAAAGACATGACTTACTTGGAAGTGGTGTCAGAATTATAACTGATCCTGATGTCACAGAGGACATAGGAACTGAAACTTTGTGATACTCATAAATAGTCCTCCTCTTTATACCTGAAGACAAATAGCACACAATATTTTCCATTGAAAATACAATTACAAAAAAATATGAACTTACAATAAGTACAGAATACTAATCATGTAGAGTGAGGGTAAAAATGTATAGACCTTAGACTCATTTTTCATACTTTGAAACATGCATCTCGACTAGTGGATCATATTGCTGAATATATCTTTAGGATAAAGTCCTCTGGTGAATATACCAGCTAATGTAGTTTTCAGGACAATTTTCAAGTCAAATGAGGACTTCCCTACCAGTTCTAGTAATGGCACTGAATCTTTTCCAACAATTCTGTGTGGATAATTTTGAGATGATATTTATGGTAATTTTCCCACTCACAAAGCCATGTAAGTTTTGCTGAAGATCTTCAGTATGTACACATCAAAACTATAAAATGTTTATTATTATCTTGCATGTCATTTGTGATGAAATTTCAATTAACATTCTGAGCTAAATAGGCTCTGTAATTCTGTAATTTCCATAAAATCATAATCTTGGTTCAATTCAAACCTATGCTTTCATTTTATGAGCTTTGATGTCAGAGTTTTTCATGCTTAAATCTTTTATCTACTCATGATAAATAATTAGAGAAAAAAATACTTTCCCCTTCAGATCATGTTAGGTTACAGGTAAACAGAATTCCGACAAGCAATGCAACAATTTAATAACAAACTGTATAGCAAAAACAAAAACAGTTTTAAAATAATATTTATATAGTGCTTATCCCAATACATTATAGGCTCTAAACACTCTAAAATCTATCACTACCTTGACACACCCAAGGGAGACATTCTCAGCTTACTGGGAAGCGTACATGCAGCTTCCTCTTAGGTGCCTAAACTCTAATCAATTAATAACATTCACAAAATAATAGTTTGCCTAGAATTTTTTACATGTCACTTTTTGTAAGAAATATGTTTGCGAGCAATGTGTCAGAAATTAATTGTAGGCTGGTATCAGTGACAACTTACTGAATTCAGGAACATAAGTATCATTGTAATATGCATCTGAAACTCCAATCTTCACAGGATGTTCTTCTGTGAGAATCTTGCTAACCTCCAGAGGAACCTGAAAATACAATAAATTACATGACAATCATGGATGTCCTAAATATGGCCTGACCACCTATCAATGCCAACATTATACAACTACTGGTGTCTTTTTTCATTTGTATCTGTAGTTGAAGAAATTCAGACATTGGTTTCAAGAATTTAAGCACTTTCCTATGAATCTGTAAGACATGAAGACTCAAAAAACTCAAACATTTGTCTTGCCCCAGGGCAAATGTGTCAGAGGTTGTGCTGGGCGATTTTGAGCTATGCCCATTTTTAACTATTTTCCAACTCAGGTACCAAATTTTAAAATTTTTTTTTTTTTACAAATGAAAATTCAACCGTTTTTTAACCTTTAAAAAATGTGGTATCCGAGTCAGAAAATTATCAAAAGCAGCTGTCTCTCGAAATTGCCCATCACGATTTCTGACTCATTTGCCCCGGGTGCAAGACATTTCTTGGTGAAAGTGCATGACATTTCTTGATGAAAATGGGTGAGCTGTGTGTTGATGCAGCTCTCTGATACTAGAGTAATGTTGTGAACAGGGAGGAACAGGAGGAAGGGGAGAAATCATGGCTATAGCACAAACTGATAACAGATTTACAATTGCTGACTATTTGCTATTTCTTTACAATACTAATGTTGTGAACAGGGAGGAACAGGAGAAAGGGGAGAAATCATGGCTATAGCACCAACTGATAACTGATTTACAATAGCTGACCATTTGCTATTTCTTTACAATACTAATGTTGTGAACAGAGAGGAACAGGAGGAAGGGGAGAAATCATGGCTGTACCACAAACTGATAATTGATTTACAATTGCTGACTATTTGCTATTTCTTTACAATACTAAGTCACTGGAATGTTATCTGTTATGAGAGAGTGGGGAGTGGAGGATGGGAGGATGAAAGCAATCTAAGAGAATGAAAAAAATCCATCTCATATTTCAAGCGCACAGTTTTCCATATCTTTTCTCTCTTCTTTGTTTTTGGTCACCTTATATCATCCAATCTGTAGGATGATACATGTATAAGGTTATGAAAGATCCTGGGAGAAGCACAGAAAGTATAATATATTTTATATTTTTTAAAGTGTATTATAACATTGTTTGTTTTATTGTTGTCATAACATGTTCGAGAAACTTCTTCTCCTTGACCTGACCTCTAGAGGAAGGTTATTTAACTTTCACGAATGTCAGCATGCCTTTGTATGCAATGAAACTGCAGCCCCTAGTATGTCACTTTATTGATATCAGTTTTATGAATAAAAAAAAAAAAATGTAACATACACTTTTGTAGACAAACTGGATACTGTTATCACTCCGCAGGACTGTCTGAAAATTAAATTTGCCAGCTGCAAAGAAAGAAAAAAAAAACACACACACAAAATTTATGACAACTAGTTATTGGGTGGCTGAAAACAATAAATGAATAAACAAGGCCTCAAGATATTGGCTCTGAAAGAGAGGTCTCTTCCAGACAACTGACTTCAACGTATTCTTCACTGCCAAGTGAATTGTCCAAGTCATTGTCTTGCTAATTCATGTGACTAGGACTGTAAAATTTGATAAACAAATCTATGCAATAAAATGTTTCATGACAAAGATTTTAAAAATGAACTAAAACACGAAGACTACTTTTCTTTTACATTATAATATAAAGACAGGCTTTTTCTATGTCTATTGAACGATGCTCCTTAAAGAGGCTGTAATTGGACTTGAATGATTACTGTTTCATATTACATGTTTCAACCTCCTTTCTGGTGGTTATCTCGACTAAAAACCTGTTTAGGGATCCTATCAAGAATTTAGCATAAATCTAGCAAACTCACCATCCTGCTGATCCTTCAGTATCACATTTTTCCATTCTACAACAAATTCATCCTCTGAAAGGAAAAGATGTGGAAACATATTTCATGCAGTTGAACAGCACATCAACTAGATGTACTTTATTTGCAATAAAACTTTTGAAAAAAAAAAAAAAAAAATCCTTTTCCCAAAAACATTTCCCCAAAGTAAATGGGTTTTTTTTTTTTTTTTTTTCATGCTTAGGAGGACAAAGGAAATAATATGTCGAGAAAACATCTAGATATTTGTTGCACTATACCGTGAAACCAATTTAAAAAGACCGTCCTTGAGAAAACTGAATTTTACTGACGATTATTGTTACAGTAAAAAACAATAAAGATGGCTATTTTGGCACAAGAAAAATGCAGCAAAATAAAATTTTCACTAAAAGAAACTCACATCTTGACATCACACAAGAAACCATTTCACTCGGCTACAAAATATAAGGTTTTCTTTGAGAGATGAAAAGAGAGACTGAAGACAAATGCAAAAAAGTAACAACCATGTTGCTAGCTATTTATAAGGTTATTGAAAAAAATGTCTAAACCAGCTTCAGCATAAATTCAACATGATCTTTTTTTGTATACATTTGACTTCAAAGATGACTGAGCTATACCATTAATCACTGAGTATATGCATGAATGTTAGATGCAATGTTTTGGTAAATCTGCTTTTAAAGATCAGAAGTTGACTTTGAGTCTTACCACTGCTCAGTGAGAATATGCTGGAATCGTCGCTCACAGATGGGTCAAAATTGGCCATCAGGGGGGCAATGTATTGAGTTGCTGTTAGCCATTGGTGCAGGAAGGGACTCATGTATATAAATCCTATGGGGGTCAGACAGAATTAATATTAAATGCACAATCAATGTCAGTTTTCAGTCAACGGAAATGATCAAAGATTTTTACAAAACACACACACACAAAGGAGAGGGAGATTGAGGCAATAGTGAACTAACCCTCAGCAGCTTGTCTGCTTTGACAACTTAATCTTACGGTTTCTGCAAAATTCATGCATGAACTTCATCTGAAGAAAAAACTGTCCTCTACTTGGCCAGAAAATGGAAACAAAAACAACAACAGTAAAAGCAAACAAAAGAATCAAATAGGCCTATTAAGACCTGTGGATAAATCTCTGGAAATGCAAAATTCTCTGAGCGCAAATTTCACATCATAATATCGGTACCAAATTTTTAAAATAATCTCTTTCTTTTTTTTTTTTTTTTGTCGTCTTCACTTCTGTTTATTACACTCATACAAAAGGCCTACTTGCTTGAGATATTTTTAGTCCACAATGGGTTCAGGCCGTAGCTGAATACTGTGAGTTATCTTCCGACTACACTGTGCTCTTAAAGCAATGTTTTCAAAGTTGAATTTCAATAAAAACATAAACCATTTTAAATAAAACCTGCACGTGATGATATGTGGTGAAATGAAATGTTTTTCCTCTTTTACACAAAATGAATAAAAATAACTTAGGCAATTATCTTATGAGCATGAAGAGATGTTTATCTTTATTCAGCCAAAAACAGAACACACTCTGCTAGATCCACAATTGCTGGATTTTTATAATTTGTTTTGGTCCTTTTTCCTTTTTCTTGTCTTAAAGACTGAAATTGCAGTTTTGTTAGCAATGGTTGTAAGGACCGTAAGCATTGGTTTCAGGGTCCCTATAATTTCCCTTTGTATGCAGAAATAAAGGTTTTACATAAATGATAAATATCAATTATCATATCTAAAGATAAATGTTCACTGTTGTCTCACCTCCAGTCGCCACTGTGACATTGGTAACAGGATGTCCATAGAAATTGAATGCAAACTTGAGTGGGAGGACCTGGTAAGATCAGAACAAGATGATGCAAATGACATTTTCATTTTCTTTTTCTAAATTTAAAGAAAATGAAATATAATAGCAGGAGCAAGGAAAAACAACAACAACAAAACAGAAATGATAGCCAAATGAATTGATTGCATTTTGTGCGTGCCCAAAACAAGGCTCTCTACTTCCTGTGCAAAAGAGAACATGAGAAGGAGAGGCTTCTAGTGTCAAGGGAAAGCTGTTGTTAAATATCAATTAAAAAAAAAAGATTTCTACTGTAATCTGAAGAAAAAAAAAATGAAAGAACTTATGAATAGAACACAACACTGACATCATCATATCTTTCACGGAAGATCATGATAGTCTTCCCATATTGTTATTCATTCTCAATATGTGCAAATTGAAATACAGGCTTTACTGACCCTGAGAAAATGTTAAAAAAAAACAAGAACAAACAAATGGGAGTATAAATATAACTGTTTTGACTCAAGACTGTGGAATGGTTTTTCCATTTCCAGTGATCAATTGCTATAACAATGCAAAGTTGAAGATTGAAAACGTATAGTTCTTGTCAATGTGTCCAGGTTTCTTCTTTGAATTGGTGGGGTGAAAAAGAAATTAATATGCATTTTCAATCTGTCAAATCAGCCCACTACAGAGGAAATGGAAATCTCAGACTTCTAGAAGCATTCCATGACCCTTGAAAATGATAATCTAATCTCCTGTTGTCTTTCCCTAAAATTAATAATTGAGACACGACACGATGAAAATCAGGCTCTCGTCAAGCTGAGACGATTGGAGAAATCATGTGTTTTTCAACAGTCAATAGATTTTAAACACGTTTTTTTCATTACACAATCCTTCTACATCAGTTTGAAAATGCATCTAAAATTTGTTGACAGAGACTGAGAAAAAGCCCAAAAATTGTAATTTAGTGCCGTGGGGCCAATAGGGAATAATAAGGATTAACAAAAGTAATCAGCCATTTTCTCACTAGTTCAGCTGCAGCAAAAGGTGACCCCCAACATCTTTAATTGCCAATAGCTCAACTTGTGATTAAGGTAGTGCAATTTTTTGTCCAGGCACAAAAAGGGAAATGAATAATCTTCACAGTGATACCAATAACTCCATACACTCAAAATTTGACAAGAGCCGGATTTCACAATGTCACGTCTCAATTAAGATTGTTCTGTGTCAAAGGTCAACAGGACCTCATTTTCTATCAGACTCTAAAAACAATATAATACAAAGGAGAAAAACAAACAAATACTAATCAGCAAAACATAGAGATCCAGAGTAACCAAGATATAATTGCAGTTCACTGTCATCCTTATACCATTACAAACTGCTGCAATCTAGTGATTCTCATTTGATGATGCTACTGATAACTTTGAAATCCACAGTGAAATCTAATATGTATGAAATTCCTGTACAACTGTTTTCATGGTGTGAACTGTAACTTTAAACAAAAATAAATAAATAAAAATAAAACTGTTTGCTTCCTTTAAACCTGAATGGTTTGATTCTTAACTCTTTCAAGATCAGACATTTTTGTCCCTGCTATTCCTTCAATACATGTGGTAAAAATTGGGGAATTCCCAAAAATGCATACATTATAAAATTTATTAAGATGTTCCTATCCAATATTTTTAAACAAGATAACTTTTCAGGCCATATTATGATAGAATTAGGTTATTAAATGCAATATCAGTTCTATGAATGATTATATCATAGCATGGCAATAGAAACAGCATGGTCAACAATGACGAACAAAAAAAAGTATGAGAGGACCGATTGTAGACGAACTATGAGATATGGAACTCTAGACTGCCACCCATCAAGCCTGTATACTCTACAGACATTCCATTGTAATGGCTATTCCAAAAACAGAAATCTTAAAAAAATGATCGGCCAAATCTGCTAACTCTTGCATCAAGCATCAGGCTACAACATTTGTTGACGGCTCAATGTCATGGAGGCAAATCAATCTTTCAAAAGCAACACATATCAGCCTTTTAGGGTACCATTAAATTATTCACAAGAACAAACTATCAAATTTTTTATTATTTTTTGTTTTTTAAACATTGGCAGGAAACATTACTGTGTCACATTATGAGCTTAACGCAAGACTTTTGCTTTGTTTCATGAAGGCAGTCCAGCTCAATGTTTTTATTTTCACCAAAATAATAATATAAGCATTAATATTTCATGCTCCAGGATTTATAAAAGTACTATATTCATTTGCAACTGATGAGAACAGTCTTGCTTGAAGTCAGTTTTTTTTTTTTTCAGCCTTGCATACAACTTACTGCTGCCACTCGATGCTGTGTTGACAAAGTCTCATGTCTCGGGGTGGTGCCAAGCTCTTTCCAATAATCACTGATCTTGTTCTTGATCACATCTGAGGTGTAGTAATCATGGAAGTCCTGACAGGAATATTAACAGCAGAAACGGCTTTTACTAAGCAAACATGACTATAATGAATCTGCAAGTCAAACATTACATGTAGGTCTATATTTCAAAAATCCTTCTACCAATACACTTATACGGTAACTGCATTTGTGATTTTCTGGTTAAACTGAGTTCAAGCCTTAGCTTAATACTTTGAATCTTCTACTAAATTTGCTCTTAAAGCATTGTTTCCAATGCTGAACTTTAATTCAAGCTTGGAATATTTGAAAAAAAAAAACTGATTATGATGTTACATGGTGAAATGAAACTGCTTTTCACTGTTTCCCTCAAAATACTCAAAAATGACTAAGGCAAAGACCTAGTGAGCATGATGGTACACGTATATCATACACTCTGGTAAAATGACTGAATGTCAAAGTGGACTTCAATGAGAAATTTGGATTTTACTGATTGTTGAATTTCAGGAGCTCATTCTGAGTGAGAATATCTCAGTACTGATGAGTTGCAACTTATTCATCTTGCCATCAACATGGAGAATGCTCGTTTCCCTTTTCACCGACATCAATAGACCTATTCATGAAATATTGGTAGTGTTGGGATTTACAGCCATAAAATATACAATGTCTAAAATAACCATGCTGTTATTATGAAGAGGACAGGAGGTGGGGGGACGAGAATTATTAGAGTCTGCTGTCAATAAATTTACATGCAGCCGAAGATATACAATGAATCATGGCTGCTGGGTAACTAGTATTGACCAAATGATATACATGGCATTTGATCTAATTGCTAAGGATCTAAATTCACCACAACAATCAAAGGTGCCGATGGACCGGCAAATGAGAGGGCAAAAACTGAATTTTCAATTTCAAACTAACCTAACAGATTTAGATTTTGAAATAAATATGACTGCATTGCAGATAATTTGAATTGTTAGAAACCATGAATTTTACACCTCAAAAACTCTTATAAAACTCTTACACTACCAAAAAATTTAACATTCGTCTCATTTTGCCAAGTTAAGCAATATATTTCCTATACAGCATATAGGCCATAGAGGTGTGCATCAATCTCTGACATTTCCCTACATGCACAATCTTATATCCAAATTTTCTTCCACAATGTCAGTGCTTGGGAGGGAGCATACAAATCTCATGCTATGCCTCCTCCAATCACTGAGACAACAGCCAGATTAACATTCAATATGTTCCCATACCATCTCTTTCCTTTTTTTTTTTTCACCCCTAACTCATTCAGACATAAAATCAATGTCTCTGCACAACAAGGGACATCGAGTATGGAACACTTTTGATGTGCAGCGACATTTTAAATGGCAGGAGAAAAAAAGCCAGCAAAAAAAAACAAAAAAAAAACACACAGACAGATACACACATACATACACACAGACATTATTGTCAACTCAGAGAAGATGAACACTGATTAAAATGGATCTGGATTAGCAGATGATCCTTTATTGCCATGAACAGCAGTGACTGTGCAGTTCGTGAACTCAGTTCTCTGTTGTCCTATCTCCATTTTTCATATTTTGAGAAAACTGATGAGCTGTGTTTAGCAACTGCTTTTGTACATAGGAGATAGGACAAAATGATTTTCAAAATATACCTGTTTAGGCAAGTGATCGGTGAAATGACTACAATGTATGGTAGATTTACTATCCCCCTTTCACATGACATATACATCTCCAAATCGCCCAAAATGGAGATAGGACAACAAAGAACTGAGCTCCTGAGTTGATCATTTGTTGAACTATGCCCAGTGTTAAGAAGTCTCAATTCTCTAGTGTAGATGCTTTCCCCATAGTTTCCCAAGATTTTTAATATAAAACCATCAACCCTTAGACCATGTTATCATTTCTGCAGTCAGCAATACACTTATGAAGCTGCGGCAGTTTTTCTTGAGGGTCCTTTTTTCTGATACAATCCATGATATTTAAATCTATATATGTGCATGAGTGTCAATGTATATTCCATGTATAACTTGTCTCATCTCGAGCGCGGGGGTCCTGGGTTTATAAGTGGGTTCTCTGCTCCCACCTGCAGGCAGTGTAAGCCTGCCATTGGTGGGATGGCTCCCACCGAGTGCCATCCTCAACATTCCAGGGGAGATATCTCTTCTCTCTCCTTGCTCCTGTCTTCGGTCCCGCTTTCTTTCCTCTCTTCTTGACGTGTAAACATATCTTACCGTGTTTGGCACAGTATAGCCATAATCATGCTGTGTCGATAAACCCGAACATGAACAAACTTGTTTCATCAACTGTGAAAAAAATTCCAATTTGTGGACAAATAATGTTCATCTCATCTTTTCTTATATCTTATCTTATCTTAAAATCTCACCTAAGATTAATGAGTGATGAGCATGACTAAAACTGTGTCTGACTGACTACTTACGTGCACTACATCTGGTTCCTGCAACAAAGGATCTGGTGTGGTGGAAGACCTCTCAGCTTGTGGTGTTGGTGTAGCAGGCCTTACTGTGGTTGGGGGTGCTGGGACTGATGTGGTTGTTGAGTTATTGCTAGTGGCTGACCCACCTCCAACTGAAAGAGACAATCCAAACATGATAAATGAGTACACCTAAATGATGATCAATGGCTGACTGTGAGCACACTACATAATGATTAAAAACTGACCATTCTTTTCTATGTCATGGTCAAAGCTTGCAAATGACCACTTTAAATGATGATTAAAAATTGACAAATGAGACAACCAAATGATCATGAAAAGCTGATGAATGATATATAACATTTGTCCTTTACTTAAAATAAGCCTATAAGTGATAAGGGCCAAGTGGGCCAAAGGCTCACTGATCAGGTGTTGCATTCTAAAATCCTCTCCTATCACACTACAGTGCAATACTTTGCTATGCATGTTATATCTTCTGAACCCATATGTTGTCATTTCTAAAACAATGAAAAAACAGTTTCTACTGATGCTTCTAGGGTTAATGGAGTCATTCAAGATCACATGATGATAACAGACACTCCATTTGTCTAAAACTGTGATTATCATGTGATAGAGACGCCCTGCTCCCTTGTTTACAATGTGGAATGAGCTGCAATGGCAACAATTCACGCATTATTGATCGCTACTGTGTAACTTACAAGTTTAATAACGATGTCAAACAAAAGAATGGTTGATGAAGTTTGATGCTTATTGACTGAAAGACAATTCATTTTGGGCTTTGTACATAATGTGATTTCAGCTATAGCATGGCCAAGCTTCCTACCAGTAGAAGATTCCAAACGAGTTTATTACTATGGCAAAACATCAGAGACAGAAAAAAAAAAAAAAATGTATTAGGTTAGATTACTGCGTTTCTTTTTTTCCCTCCTTTTCTTTCTTCTTTTTCCTTTTCCATCGTTCCCATTGCACATGCACAAACACAGTCATGATGACTTTGTGTTTTACTCTGAATATCAATGACTTTTCATGAACCCATTGTCCCAAAAGCAAGTGATAAAAATTTTATGGCAAACATTCATATTATCTCAAAAAAAAAACAAAAAAAACACTCCATTCATGAGACCATATATGATAGCTGTTTATCATACCTGTTTATCATACCCATATATCATATACCATATATATCATATATCATCAAAATTCAAACTGTTTAAGACATGAACAGTTTTCAACAATACCTTGGGCTCAGCACACATTCAATACGCATTGTCATTACCCAATCCTGTGCAAAACCAAAATCTGTTAAAGCCCATTGAAGACAATAAATTTTGTTCCCTTTGCAACGAGCTGTAAAGATGTCAAGATAAGAAGAGATGTGGACATTTCTACACCCATGGCACTGTGCTGGCAATGACTTTTAGTAGTCTGATTACAGGGGTCAATTCACTGGTGCCAACAGCAAGGACTCTTAGTAGCCTCATTTACAGGGATCAGCTTACTAATGTAACAACATATTTACAATATGCCAACCACTTAATATGAAAAGGAGAGTAAGATCTTGTGGAACACCTCAGATCTGACATTATGGGATAATAAACAACTGCCAAAAAGCAGTAGATAACAAGATACAGTGTGCTAATCATATATGAAGCAAAAAGTAGCAGTCAGACATACCCTGGAACACATCAAATTTCACATGAGGGGATGATGGAAAAAACTGATATTAGGCAATAGATGTAACAGACTTGTTCAGATATGAAAGAAACAGAACCCGAACTTCAATGTTGAAAAATAACTGGTCAATCCATTTCAGTTCAGAGAAATCTCACCTTTTGACCATAAATCTTATTCTTTGGCTCATAAATGACCTGCATGCTATATTGGATTAAATCAACAAACTACTCTTGCAGATATAAAGAGAAATTTAGTTTCTGATGAAAACTGTTCCAACACAGGTTAACTCAGCTTTCATGTCTGTATAAGATTGTATCTGAGTATTGTCATGCCTAAAATAGCGAGAGTGGCAGTGGGATTCCAAAAGAGTCTCTGAAAGCTGCAGTAATGGATAATTTCTAAAAGTGCATTATCAATTTCAGTGTATTTTTTTTTTTCTCTCTCAGAGGTAAGGAAGTATAATTTCCTCATAAACAAATGTCATATGAAGTGTGGCAGTGGGATTCTAAAAAGGTCTCTGAGTCTGAAAGCTGCAGTAATGGATAATTTTCAAATCGTGCTTTGTCAACTTCATATATTTTTATTTTCTCTCTCAGAAGTAAGGAGGTAAAATTCTCTCATTAACAAGTAATAGGGCGGAAAATATATGCAAAACCAGCCGACCATACAGCAACTCTAGTCCTCTGGAGAACAAAGGTTGCCAGAAATTTCACTGACAGTGGGAAGCAATGAATAATTATGCATGATGGTAATTTTGGATCAGTTTATTCTTCTGTTTTATTGTGCAAACGTCAATGGATCTTCCATTTTGCCTGAGAGACAATAAGCAACACTTTTCCTTGCTAAATGTCAAACACTGCAAGCAGCCAACACAACACAATAGACAATGATCCATTATGGATGAAATCAAGGATGCGTTTTAAAAAAAATATAAAAAATCAATGCTGGTAACAGTTATGTTTGGTGCTTTCATGGCTTGTGGGGATTAACTGTAAGTTCTATGCTCACAGTTTCGTCATCATTTGTGTCTACTGCATGAACAGAATCTCTTTCCTTATGTAGAAGAACTCTATTTGCATAAATGATTCTTTGTATGCTGGCAGGTGCAAGAGAAGAATGTACAAAAATTATTCTACACATTACACTATGATCACATATCTATTCTGGAATCTGTTTTTTGATCCATTTATATACATTATCCAAATAAGAAACTGACTTTATCTATCCTGAAGTAAATCATTTATCTTTGACAATTAACATTTAAAACAATTTATATGCATGAACATATAACTGATCAATCATGAAAACACAGCTGCATTTTGCTAAAAATCAGAGAATAATAAAATTTGCGCTCAGGGCAAATGAGTCCGAAGCCACGCCGAGTGAGTTCAAGTCACAACCATTTTTGACCGTTTTTTTACTATTTTCTGACTATGCTACCAAAGTATTTCTTTTTTCAGATTAAAAAAGGTTAAATTGTAATTTTGTGAAGACAAAAAAAAAAAAAAAAGATGTAGTGTCCCAGTCGGAAAGGAGTTAAAAACAACCAAAAACAGCCGTATATCTTCATTGCCCGGCGCGACTTCAGACTCATTTGCCCTGGTCACAAGAAAAATGTTTATGTGTATGTTTAAAACAATGACTGTGCACATGAGAAAATGGTTGGAATGTGAATATCCAACGTACCTACGATACTGTCACCAGACAGGTGTCCATATCTTAAAATGAAAGTGAATATGCATGAAAAGAATTTTTTATTTTCACTGTTTTGACATACTTAAGTCCATCATGCCACATTTTAAAGAAACAAAAGTCCATATCTTAACCATCTAAAAAGAAAAATGAATAACACACACAAACAAAAACATTTTTCACTGCTTTCTTATAATTAGGTCCATCATAAAACATGGTTAAAAAAAAACAAAAAAACGGTGCTGAGTAAATCTTTGCCCGACAGGGATAGTCCTTGTTTACTGAGATCTCAAGGACATCCTAATAAAGCACCTACAGCCATCAGTGTGCAATGTATGAATGATTATAGCTGTCTGGACCAGGTAGGATACAGGCTACCTGAGCAGTTTAATCCTCCTGTGTATGTGAAAAGGACATGACAATTTATGGTGACCTGGTCCAACCACTGGCTTGAGTAAAGTGACTGAGTGCATTTGCCCAGTAAGAAAGCCAAGGTTTTGGATCTGTTGGTTGAATGAACCTACTCAGAATCCATTTGTGCCTTTCAGCTGATAGGATTCAAATGGTGAACCAATTTTTTATTATCACATTTCTAAACTCTTTTGTTGAACAAGAATGAGACAGGAACTGAGAAATAGCAACAAAAATTGAGAAAGTGTACAAGACATCTTGCTAGCCAGTTTCACTGTCTCCATACGAACCTTTGGCTTGACCTCTTGTTCTACTTTCTTATTCTCATTACTGATTTAGTTTCCATAAGGCTTATTTCACAACTACAGTAATCCCTCATTTAACCGGCACATAGCAGCCAAGACCTTAATGGATAACATTGAAAGACAAATAAGTGAACACTAAGTGAAAGACAAATAATACATCATGTACCAAAAGGAATGGTGACCCTGAATAATGTCCCACGACGAATAACTTGATGGCAGATAAATGAGGATGACTGTATTGTGCTAGTTGATCGACTTTGGTTTCTTTTGGCTTCCGCTCAGACCTATGATTCCACAAATTGGAAAACTGCATTATATATGTATTCTCATATATTCAGTAGTTCACCTTGGCGCATTTGACATGAAAAACTGAGACTAGGGCCCAGATACAGTGACACTTTCATTTCTTCAATATGGTGTGTTTCAACATTCTGATGTTACCACTGACTACCAAATGAGATGTGAGGCATAGTTCTACTGAGCCCTTGATTAGTCTGATTAGAAAGAATTCAAATGAATCTAATGAAATATTATGATCACTGCTTGTTCACCTGGCTGACTGGAGTCATCTGGAAGGTTGGAAGGTCCAGCATTGGTTGCTGTGTCTGCATTGACACCTTCGTTGTTGTTGCTGCTATCCTGTGGACTCTGACGCCGGAAACGCTTATTTGCTCCATCAGCAAAGCTGACTGACATTTTGGCCGCTGATGAGAGGGCATGCTGATTTGAACTGACCACCTCATAGTGTGCATCTGGAATGACCAAAACAAAAAACAAAAAAATCAATAAATACATTACACTATTAGCATCACATTATGTAACATAATCCTGTGGCCTTGCTACAATTACACTACAAAGGATAGCAGAAAGGAAGCAGAGAAGAAATAAGGAAAAACAAAAAGGACCAACAACATCCACAAATGGACAAAAAAAAAATACAGACATCAGCCGGCTACCTGGCCCAAATAAAGAGGGTTGGAGCACAAGTTATCAGGACAGCACCCCAATGATTCAAATCAGAGCTAAGTGTTAAGAAGATGAACACTACTAGCACTACTGGTAACAGATAAGAGTTATGAGGGGAAAAAAAAAATTAAGCAAAAGAAAGTTACACTCTAGTACAGATGATAATAATATTAAAGAAACAAATATTTCACTTCACAACAAAAATAAAGAAAATACCATGCTGAATTTTATATTAATAATTTCATGTTAATATTTAAGAACTATTTCAACTGTCCTATGTGACCTGACAGTCAGAAATTGAACAAACAAAAATGAACCTGTTTATATGAAATAACATATGTAGTTATGCAACTCATATTCAAATTATCCACAAAGACACAATGCAGCTATATTTGTAATAGAGTGAAACAGTTTCTGTGAAAGAGTTTCAGTACTAAGAAGCATTCAAAATAGAAAAGCCCTCAGCTGAAAAGAGGGAGACAGAGAAGAATCAATCCACAATAAATTCTGGGTCTGGAGGATTTGAAGTATCCCATGCGTGACAGGTAATTTTAAACTGCATTACACAATGAATGACTCACTGTGCAGATGAAAGCTCAGGGTTTAAAACAAAAAACAAAAAACAAAAAAAAAATGGAGCAGACATTAGAGGGAGCCATAAAAAGATTTGAGACATGGACCAAGAGAGCCTTGCATTTCAAACTACACAGTCATGCTCTGGCTAGGCTGTACAGATCTGATTACTGACACTGCTATCTTAAAATGAAACACAAGGTTATATGAGGTAAGTGTCTAAGTGTCGTGTATGTGTTTCATAAGAGGAGAACAAATAAATGCAGCAAAATGATATACGAGGACACAATCCCCCTCCCCCCCCCTTCTCCACATCCCTCCATCCACAACATAACCATCCAGATTTACAACAGATCCTGGGAGCACATAAGCAGAACAAAAAGGTAATTCAAACAGACTGTCCTTTAAAAAAAGCACATAACTGGTTGTATTTGACAGATTATCCAAATGGTGTTAATTCATGGTGCTTTGTAAAATATAAATGGAAAATATACTGTAACTGACTTTCAACAAAGAATGTAGGCAACAAAACTGAAATATTTCAGAGTTGTTTCATAAAGTGAAGTCATATCATAGAAAAAGTGCTAATCACCAGGTAAATTATCTTTGAATTTCATACCATCTTACATGTATATTTTATACACATCTGAATCATGTCTATACTTTGCATTCAAACAGGAACATTTTAAAAGGAAGAAGTTAAAAAAGCTCAACACTTCTTTAATAACAGGAATTAAATGAAATTCAAAAGATGTGTCTTAATCTAAATATATGATTTTATCTCATACAATTTTTTGTTCAAATCCCAAATGGAAGAATTAAAATGAAACATAAATGACAGGTTCTTTCCATCCTCACAAACTGATAAACATTTCAAGACATCAAAATCAGAAATTTCCATTTTCAATTTCTTTTATGTTCAAGGTTCATCCATTTATACTCCTGACCCTTTAAAATCAATTATTCACCATCTTCTTGTGTGAGTCTGTCTGTGTGAATCTGTCACTCAATCTCCTTTTTCCAAAATGATGATTCTAGATTCCATTCTCCTTGATTTGAGAGCCCCAGAAACCTAAAAATTCTATAGATGAAATCCTGATTAGGAAGCTGACCTCATCCATTAGGAGCTAGGAAGCTGTCAATCTATTGCCTTTCGTTCTATTTTCACAGGGCTTGAATTTTATACATCTCAGAACAACACTGGCCATTTTGATTAATGCGCGGCTTGACTTGGAGGACAAAATGCACAACTTTGCCATCTACTTTTGCATAGATAGATATTTTTCGTTCAATTTAATATATCTGAATTTCTTTATGCAAAGGTGCATACATTTGATGAAACGAATAACTGTGTGTGTGTGTGTGTGTGTGTGCGCGTGCGTGCGTGCGTGCGTGTTTGTGTGTGTGTGCGTGCGTGCGTGTGTGTGTGAGAAAGAAAGAGAGAGAGAGAGGGGGGGGAGAAGGGTGGAAGAGAGAATGGGGAAGGGGAGGGAAGAAGAAATTCTAATTCCAGTAAAGTGGTAAATTGTTTAACTTCCATTTTCCACCCACCCACCCCATCACATTCAATTTAGAACGCCCTATACACTCCTGTATGGAAAGACTCAGTTTAGATTTTCATTATGCTCATTCACACCTCCTTTCCCCCTCCCTAAATGAATACTCAGAACTAGAGTGATGAAAAATGAATGGGCTTATGAGAGAAAATAGATAAAATATGAATGATCCCTTTGGCTAAAGACTGGCAATGTCGGTATTATAACCGATGGCGTGATTTGTAAAGACTTTTTATGATCACTGAAGTAGAACGGGTTTTCCCACTGGTCGATAACACTAACCTTGACCAAGACCCATATAGGTTTGAAAATTTGGCTACTGAAACCTGTCTTTTCACTTTCTACCATGTCGAGTTCTTCAAATTGTTATTTGCTTCATTTTGGTGTGTTTGATTAGTTGCCGAGAGACAGTCGTCTCATATTTAAAGACAATTTTGATGATGACAACGCTGACGACTTTAAAGTCCAAAAGATTGACAAAGAGAAGATTGTAACCCGTTCACTAGTCTATTTGTTAACAAAAGAACCGCAGTGACTTTCTGATTCTTTTACTTCTCTTTCCCGATTCTGAGTTTTGGTCCTCTTATCTCTTGTAACATCCCTAATGTGTCACTGCCATCCAAGGTCTTTCAAGCAGAACGATCACATTGGGCATGGAATGATGGTCATTGCGACCTCCCACCCCCCACCCCCGGGCCCTCTCCTGCACTCTCAAAGAACTAACTACACCTGTATATTAGACACGTCAGGCTAATAATGACACCACTGTAAGTTCCCATGCTCTGATTCATGGAAAATATAAGAAAGGCACTGTGACCTAGTTGATTTTTTTTTTGCGTATTAGTCAAAGAAATAAGGGGTGCAGAACCAGGCTAACAAGGTCTGCTATCAAGGCTTTGGCTGATCTAAAAGAGCAAACCGCATTTATCTACTGAATTGCACGGAAGATTTAAAATCTTTTCATACTGTATACAAATCTTGGTGATGAAAAGAAGACCGGGGGGAGGGGGCACGGGGAAGGGTGAGGGAAGAGGGCACCAGTAAAAATCAAGATATAATACGGTGAGGTAAAACAAGACAAATTCTATGAGAATATTCCTATCACTGTGATGAGACGTAGATCTAATAGATGTGTAGCGTGCGTTCGCACTCACCAAAATCATGAACAGCGCAAGAAGCAGGCAGACACAAGAAATCGTGCTCAGCTTAACAAACGTTTCATGATAGCAGAAGTGAATTTCCGAAAAGCTCTCGACTAGTTCTTACATACAACGAGCGTCCACATCTTTGGGAATACTTCAACTGATTAAGTTGATAAGTTCAATCATTCTGCTGGTGCGTAGACTCGCCCTATATTTAAAAAAAAAAAAAAAACGTTGTGTGCAGTTGTGATACATAAGCCCATTGGTATTGGGTGTTGATGTGCTCATGGTTTCCTGAAATAATTTTATAAGACTTTAGTGATTGCCTGAGACCCAGCCTATTTATATATAATCCGTCCCTTTACACAATTCAAGTGTGCGCTCAGAGGCAACTTATTTAACTCCGGTAATCCTGTGTTGAAAACATACGGCCAGCCATACTGTTAATTAAACAAACGCGCCCGCGGTCAGCGGCGAGTGAACTGGGCCCGAACTAGGCCGTGACGGGACATGGCCAGGCCACATACCTGGCTGACATACCGGTCCCCGTAGCTGTGGTAATCACTGACGTAGTTATTAATCACCTGGCTCAACAAGTACTTAACACGAATTTGCGCTTGATGGGCATCCACTTGTAACTATCAGCTGACCATGTATGACCTTCGTAAACGTAACCCAAAACATACTGTTGGAACAAGGATTTTTCCGAGCATAGATCCCTTCGTACTTCACAAGATAAATGACATCAGTATTGTCCTATTTGCACTGTCCACTATGTGATAAGCCTGTTATTCCCATTTTCATCTGTAATCTTTAAAATAACAACACACTGATGTAACGTTCGCAGGCATGTTGGCCATATGAAAAGCATAACAGTGCACTGGATTCAAAACGCAGCCTATCTGCCGACCTACCGAGAAATGGTCCATTGTGTAACTAACACTCCAAGGAAACAACCTGTGAACAGACAATGAGTTTCTAGTCTTTGCAATTATGTCATTAAGTTCCATTTCTCATGTATGTGAGGGCTATGTTTACTCATCTTCGTCACCACTGTCCTCACGATTCCTGGGAACAAGAAACAAAGCAAAGGTCTCTACAAGTTCCTGAAACTATCTTAACATTTTTATCTCGTTAATAATTGTACCCCCTCACATCATTGTCCACACATCTCTTCTCAAGGCAGTTGCTGTCTTTCCCTCAGCTTATGTCCTTGTGGATTCCCTGCTAGGACCTATCTAGTGTTTCTATTTAGCTTTCCCAACATTATGTTCTGCGCCGTTTCCCCCTGAAAGTGTTATCTTCTCTCTATATATAACGGCGGTCCACAACTCTTCATTTATTATTATTATAATTACTATATTTAAATTCCCTCGCAGAATATTTCTACAGCAAAGATTCTGAAAGTCTCAAACTGTATTTGCAGTCTGACTGTAGCCCACGCTTTCGAACCATCAAATAACACCGATTTCATATCTGACTTGTGTTTTGACCAACTGCCATAAAACTTGATGAACTGGAATGGATGAAATTATATAACTAAATCAATATCGGAAACGACAAAAACACATGACATTGTACACCAGAAAGTCTTTTCAGAGATACATGATGCGTGCAGCATTGGAAATCTTAATCATAAACTATATAATATTATCATATTCCTGCACAGCCCAGAGCCCAGAAGATGTCTGGGCCGAAGTGATAAACGTGATGGATATGACGGGTAATCCCCTGCGACCTCAATTTAGAACAGTGCTACAACAACACGAGAACAAACAGACGTGCTGCATAGAGCATCAAACGAACAGACGCAGCGTTCCTTTTTTAAGCACGGATGAAGGGAAACTGTCAGAAATGATTTGGTGTTTCATCTTCATTATCGTGGACGGAAATGTCCAGTCGGAATTACTGCTCTCTGCCGTATTTCGGGACTTTTCCCAAACTACCTCTGATAGTGAGTACTCAGAGTAATTTGTGTGTGTGTGTGTGGGGGGGGGGGGAGCAAAAACAAACAGAAAATGGAGCAAAAGCAAACTTTGTCAATGGATGCATGGATGAAATAGCTGATGAATTGGAGCTTGGGGTCATTTTCAAAAATGTTTGACAAAGGTTTATGAATAAAATATTATAAAGGAGTAATTTCTTAAAACTGCCTAGCGGAGAACTTTACACCGCTTATATTTCAGGATCTGTATAAGAAAACGTTCACGTGGAACAAGAGAAGGCCCATTTCATAACTGGTGTCCTTGCCCCAAATACTCCACGGTGTAAATGTCGGTTCTCGTGTTTGTGTGACCGATATATTCCCGTCTAAACCAGACTGGCCAGGTGTATGTTTGCTTCTGATGCCCAAAATAAGACCTCACAATCGTTCATATTCGACTAGGCAAAAACCTGGAAATCCCGGGCGGAGTGTTTGTACCCCTTGCTAAAAAATAGAACACCCAATGATATTTGTTGCCGCTCCACCACGAGATGTGTGAACAGTTAACACCGATCCCGTGCATTTTTAATGTGTTTTTCTATGTCCATGTGAACAAGTTTGAAGTGTTTGTACCCCCCACCCAGCCTACTAAGATTAAACGGGGGATTTTCAACCGCTCGCTTGGTCAAAACAAATCTATACCCAGGATCTTCTACGACGATAATGCATCTTTCGTTGTACCTAAACTCTGTGGTAGATCTGCTTACGAATCTGACTCTGTTGTTTGCCTGCGCGCACACACGTGGGTATCGTTTGTTTCTCTACGAGATACAATACTCTTGTACATGACAGTAAGAAGGCATTCGTCGTCATCATCCTTATGATCATTTTTTTAACAAAAGTCTACACATTATATATAGACATTTTTGACTGTTATCAGTAAGTTAACTTAATCCAATCATAGGAACTAACAATAACTGGGAGAACTAGTGTCAAACATTGGGTGCATTGATAGAACTAGCAAAATTTTCGATTCTGGTCGGTTCTTTTTCGTGGCATCAGCATTATCATCGTTTTATAGAAGGTGTATTAAAATTTAAGACATTGAACTGTCAACTAGTCAATAACTAAATATATAAAAAATAACTTAAAATATAAGATGACTGGCTGAAGAAAAGGCTCACACCAAAAGAAGCAAATAACAATAAATAGATACGGCAAAAACTGAATACATTGATTTCACTTTGCAAACTTTCCAAATCTAGCTGACTTTTCGTCACGGCAACAGGAACAATATCATCATCGTCATCATTATCATCATCAGTTCATTACAAATGACCAAAAAAAAAAAAAAAAATGCAGGAAAGATGGCATTATTGATTTCAGCATTCATGACATTCACCAGCTCAAAAGACAAAGTAACACTTAAGCATCATCACCATCATCATTTTATAGAAGTGTCTTTCTTTGAAAAACACACACAAAGACTGTCGACCGGTATTGGGATAATTAATCATCATCATCATTATCATCTTCATCATCATCATCACCATCATCAGCATCAATTAATAAAAATATAATAGAACTGTCAGACCGGCAACTAGCAAAACAATTCAAGAAAAACAAATAACACAGAAATCTATAACTTGATTGTGATGGTCTCTAAAATTTCGAGTCAACTTGACTCTTCTTCAGGGCAATAACCACGACCACCTTCATCATCACCACCATCATCACCCCCCACCACCACCACTACCATCACGATGATCGTCACAAAACCACCACCATCATCACTACCACGCACGACGACCACCGCTACCCACTACCACCACCACTTCCACCAAAATCACCACGACCACAACTACCCACCATCATGGCCACAATGTATCACTACTCAAACCAGCACCACGACCTCCCATCACTCACCACTACCATCAGGATCAGAACCACCATCACTACCACCATCACAAACCATCACCTCAACTGCAATCCCACCACAAAAACACCACCACAATCACATTGTGGATGAAGAAACGAGCTAAGATCAAGTAGAGAATCACCCGAGACCATAGGAAGGCTCATGCTTTTATCGACAAATAATCACCTCGACCCAGCAAGGAGAGAGGAAGCCAACATCAAAAACAATAATATCGGATACCTAATTCTCCAGATGCCAACATTTGTGTGACCTTGAACAAAAAAGCTCCTATAAACAATGGTCCTGCGGTACAGTTTTACTCCTACTCAATTGTGTTTGTTCTAAGATAGAGGTAAAGGGCAAACAATGACAAACTCGGAAAACACGAACAGCACCAACGACGGCAGAAACGTGGGAGTAAGCGCAGAGAATAATTAATTGTGGTAGCCATTTAGAAAGTATTCATCTCCAGTACAGATTTTTTTTCCTGAGGCTTTGCTACTTTGATTCCTCCAATTTTTGCATTGTATGATGTTTGAATTTTTGCATCTTATATTATGACTCATCTATTTTTTTTTCTCTCTTTTTCAATTGGACTTTCTCGACCTTGGTTCAGATGTGTGAAACGTGACCTAGCTATTTATCGCTTCTATGCCTCTTATCCTGCTCAAACAATCCACGATCACAATGTCAATGCATTTTGCTGGCTCAGTGCTTCAGTTTTTTTTCTTCTGACGCCTCTTAAGCTAGGAGTTAAGTAAATATTGTCTCCTTAAGACCTTCCTCATTGCGGCCTTTTTGCCGTTCAGCCCACATTTACAGCCCCGTTAACACGTAGTTAACGACGTTTTCCTAGAGCGATCGCAATACTCTTTCCTTTCCGCTATCACTAGGTTCTTGGGAACAAAGCCGATGGAACAGCCGAATAAGAACCGCATTAAGATAAATATTCTGGGGACAGAAATGATTACGTGTCCGAGGTGAATGGAGTCTAAACGAGTCTACTGAATCGAAAATCTCAACAAGTTGCAAAATGTATGAAGATACTTGCTCAGCTGAATGTAATAAGCTCGGTAAAATTTGCAGACTTTTTTTTTTTAAATTCAATACTACAGATTTGTTTGGGCTGGGAAATAAAAATCTATTTTTTTTTGTAGCTAACTGTAAAAATAAAAAATTAAACACCATGCATTTGGCTTTGAGTGTCTTTTTAAACATCTACCGAAAAACAGTCTCTTATCTCGACTCGCTGTTCATCGGTATCTGTTATCCACATGAGGTGCATTCACCCCGTTCATACACAATGAAAAGCCAGTCTCTCTCTCTCTCTCTCTTCCTTTTCTTTCCTGTTCTCTACTTCTTTAGTTCTGAATGATATCTACCCTAGTCAGAAGCAGAGGGCATGGTGTAAACATTTGGATTTGGATCACCAAGTCTTTGAATAAGAAATGTTCACACGGTTTTGGACAATAGTCACACGCAGGTGTCGTTGATCTCAGCTTTTTGGCATCTATATAATAAGAGCGATCAGGGGGCGTGGCACTTATCTTATAGTCCAATAAAGTCGGAATCAGCAGGCATTTAAAATTTTAAAAAATTACACACGTGGGCAACTGATACCCAACTGTGTTATAGGCTACTCTTTATTTT
>JBCAUA010060667.1:0-11320 GCA_038406235.1 Peronia verruculata
AAAGGGAATTAAAACTCTGGTCAATTGATCTCCCCTTACACAAATCCCTCTTTTGGAAAGGGCAGATAATCTGCGAAACGATCTCCCATTGTATTCACAGGATAATTCTCACTATCATACCACTGATGTGAAAAAAAAAAAAAAAGCACCGACGCAAATGTTATGATCATCAGACCAGTAGCAGTGTGTCCAAGTATTCAGTATACCAAGGCTTGTGCCAAAATCTTCAACAAGGCAATAGTCCTGTTTAAAACCTTTTCCACGACAAAACGAGGTATTGCTCCTAATGCTGTCTAGGAGATAATTTTTTTATTAAATAAGGCGAGTCCTTCATTTTCAGTTTAGGAAAGCTGCCGGAAAAAAAAAATTAAAAAAAAAAAACAACACACACACACACACATACACATTAGTTGAAATCATCGGGTTAATGAAAGAAAAAGCGAAGGAATTAGTCGATGATACATATAGATCGCACTTGCACTTTTCAATAAATCAGCATTACTTACTAATACACCCCTTCCTTATTGGTGTTAATTATAAATGTAGTAAGATGGCTTATACAATGGTAGACAAGAGAAGGAACTCACTTTGATTCTTTCATGTGCAAGCCTATAATCAGCATTCTTGTGTTTGTGTGTGTGCGTGTGTGTGTGTGTCTTTCTTATATTTTTGTTTTTGTTGTTCCAAGAAAACCCAAAGATTGCCATGTATGTCGCAATTTCCTTGATACCTGCCATTTGAATTCCTTCAATATCTGCCAACGCAAAACATATTCAGATCTTGTCCATCTTCGTCTTTCGTCAAAGAGTTTAAGAAGAAATTCTATAATTTCTTCTTCTCTTCGTCTTTCTTTAGATTAAAGATCTTCGCTTTTCATTTCCGGCCAGTGTCAGGCTGACCCAACCAGTCTATCCCTGACATTTTCTGAGCTGTAATGATGGAGGTTTATATTTCTTCCCATCTCTGTTATCTGAATCAGAATTTCCAGGCCTAGGTGAACTTCAAAGCCAAACAATGATCTCCCATCAGGCCACGCTCAAACAACCTCCCAGTTTTATGGTGCTGCTCTTCAAAGTATGCGATGCAAAACAGGAGTGTCTAATAGCTGGATTAAGAGACAAGAGCGGCTAAACAATGATCTTGTTTCAGTGCAATGCCGGATTTTTGAGATGTTGAACTCTGCAGATCATGATACATTTAATCATATTGAAAACAAAATCTCCTAACATTTCAAACAAAATGTCTCTTGGGATGTATTCCATTTTATAATGATTTTCATTATGTATGCTGTTAAAGGGTATGCTGTATTTTTTTTTTTTATTTAATCATGGGTTTTAGTCGAAGGTGAACTGATATCGCTGGAAACAAATACCACAATAATTGATTAGATGGATAGAAAGATGGATGGACAGAGGCAAATACAGAGACAGACAGAAAGAGAGAAAGGAGTCGGAGACACAAACTGTTAGTTGGATGGTTTTGGGGGATGGATGGATGGATGGGTGGGTGGGTGGGTGGGTGGATGGATGGATGGATGGATGGATTTATGGATGGATGGATGGATGGATGGATGGTGCCTGTCTGTCACGTAATACTACTGTATTTCATGAGTATGTTTGTTGTTTTTTTTAATGTTAAAGGGGAATCTTCTCTCTCTCTCTTTCTTTCTCTCTCTCTCTCTCTTTCTTTCTTTGTTTCTTTTTCTTCTCTTTCCTCCTTCTGTTTTCCCTTTTCATATGCACACACATTTCTCTATGAATAGATTTGCTCTCAGTTTTGCTTTCGTCTCACACTTATCTTCCAGTCCCTTCTCTCTTCTTCTTTCGTTTCTTCCCACATTAGTACATCCCCCACACCTGCACGTTTTCCATCTATCCATCCCATCAGTAACACTTTATCACTCTTCCATTCTCTTACTCCAGCACATCCTTTGCTAGATCCCCAACGCTATTAGGGACCCAATCAGATGGTGATTTGAGTCTTAGTACACGAGTTCCCTCTTTCAGGTGGAGCGATTTCCCCTTTTCTCAAATGGGCCCAGCCGGCTTATCTGCCCCTGGTTTTAAGTGGTTGAGTAACGCCAATGGGTGCGTTCCTATTGAGCTAATGCTGGTAATTAGGGGGTCGTTATGGTACCGCTCGCCAATCTTTCCCTGATGGGGGCCCTAGGGGGATATTCGGTCACCATGACATAACGGATGTGTGGAAATATGATACGATGCTAAGTTCGACATGACCGATCTAAGCAAGAGAGATTTGGATGTCCATAACGTGGTTTGTTACTGAGGCCCTAATGTTAAGATAACAGCTGTGCTTTCCGTCCTTGGCACTGATACACATAGTCTGTCTTGGCACTGTTTGTACACAGCTGTGATTGTGCTGTCAGTATGCACATAATTATAGGTGTGATTGGGAAGATTACATGTACACACGGTTGTCAGTGAGGTGTTCATAATATGTACACACAGTAGTCAGTGTGTTGTTTATATGTACTCACAGTTGTCAGTGTGCTATTTATATGTACTCACAGTCGTCAGTGTGCTGTTTATATGTACACACAGTTGTGATTGGGAAGTCTATATACAAACATTTTGTGATTGGGATATCTATATATAAACTCCCTCTATATGTACACACAGCTGTGATTGGGCTGTCTATATACACTAACATTTGTCAACGTCTGTATGTACCTACAATCAGTTGTTAAAACTATATTTAGATGTATAGCTATATGTCATATAACTATGATTTCTCTTATCGATCTTGACACCCGTACATGTCTACAAACATTGCACCCATGCAGCTCTGTGTTTGTCCTATAGCGCTCACTCCACTGACTATTCACTTAGGTCTAACCAGAAACGCAAAGCAGTCAAATTGCTTATTCACGTACATACAGTATCTGGGAACATTTTCTGGCCATTCTGAAGATCACTTTCACGAGAGAACGATACAGATAAGTAATGTTAAAAAGTACGCGCGTTGTTCCTGCTTAATTAAATGAAGTCATCTTTTTGCTAGCATTTTGAGACCAGTGGCATTACTGTCCTCATGAAATAATAATGTTTTGAACTTGGCAGCCTTTTCGTTAGTGGAAAAACATTTAGTGGGCTGTGAAAAAGAAGAGACCATCCGAATTCCTATTATTGTTAATTTTTGCTGTTGTTGTTAAAAAATGACAATAATAATGTAATATATTGTATTATAACTACGAAGACTAAAGGGGACAATCTAATGCTTTGTTGTTATATTATGGAAAATGCATGAGTGGAATTTACTTTCATGTCTTCTGCTCATGGAGAAAACAGGCCGGGATCGACTCGCGGGCTCTGCATCGGGGGATGACAGAACGCTAAGATCGAAAACCCGCCATTTTTTCAGTGACTCAACGGTCTTCTCGCTTCTGTGGGTAGGGAAGCCCGATGTCTAACCTTCTCGGATAAGGGCGAATATATTTTGGAAGTCCCGTGTGTACGTTACGCACGTTAAAGAACCCTTGGCAGTTGAAAATCGTTGGAAGAGTAAGCCGAGTGCTGCTGTCCGGGCAAAATTTCCAAATTCCAAATTTATACCCACAAACTTTCTCAACAAAAATTGGCATCTTCTAAAAGCTGAGATAATCCTACTTTCTTAGGACTGAAAGGCGTAAGAACAACAAACATAACCATAGACATATGACCATGTTACTAATATCATGTCGAAACTTGATGAAGCAGTGTGGGCTAGCGGTAAGGCCGTCTGACTCGGGATCTGAAGTTTCGGGTTCGAATCCTGACTCCCGACATTCTGTCCTTGGGAAAGGCAATTTGTACACATTTCCTGACTCCACCCAGGCTGGAATGGGTACCCGTCTATAGATAATGATTGATATTGTTAGACTAACAGGCAGACGCCTTGTATGCTTCCCGGGAAGCTGAGAACGTTTATAAGTGCTCCTTTGGGTCTATCAGGGTATTAATAGATTGTAAAACGCTTAGAGCCTGTATTACGGGGATAAGCGCTATAAAAATTCTCTCTATTATTATTCTTATTAAATGCCTGCAGAAGACAGTACTTGAGGCTACAATGTATTAAGTCTTATCTCTTAGTATGTACAAAAGCAATAGTAAGATTCGTTGGCCGACCTTATATAGGCTATTACATGCTAGTAGCAGCCTATATAATTATTTCTTTTACTTCTATAGTATAAAAATATCAAGATAGACAGGATTTCTGTAAGTATATTAATATTCCTATTTTAGAAATAGCAGTATAATGTATTATAACTTCCTACAGTATGAATGCCATCATAACAGCTTGTGTTGTTTGGGGAACAACAGCTGGAGTGCACTGTTTGCACGATAATAACAAAATTCACGGACACATGCACACACACACACAGGAACACACATACACACACAGGCACACACAGAGACATACATATATTTATAAGTAAGAGGCAGCAAGACACTAGTAGCGTGAAACAATGCCAGCAAAAGGAAGTCACAGACAAAAAACTGCGCTCATGAATACGGAATCTTATGGAGTGATGTTGAGAGTGTGGGATCTAAGGATGATTTCATTTTTTTTTTTTTTTACCAGGTTGGCCTCTACAGACTTAGAGGTTAAACGTTCAGGTTATAAACAGTAGGCATACAAAAGCTACAAGTCGCCTAAATATACACAGAATTCATTGTCGTTTCCATTGTAAAGTTTATGCATCGACCTTCCATTCAGATCTGGAAGTGAAATCCTAAACAGTCTTAGGGTTTGCAGCAGTTTGAATGAACTTTAAAAAAAAAAAAAAAAGCGCACAATGTTGAGGGCAAATTAAATGGACAGCTGATGCAATGGGTAAAATTTCGGGTATCAACTAAAAGCCCTCACGTCGTTAAAATATCGGATATCCCTCTTTCACGGCGAGTACCCCCAAAAGGCCTCATTGGACGCGGTTTCCGGTTAAATCAGGTAGGCTGGGTCACGGTGGCTGTGCCAGTGGCCAGGTCTAATCCCACTTGTATGGTAAATTTCACAAGGCATCTTGTCATGACCTTTTAATTCTTTTTCTGCCTGAGCTAGTATTGTTTCCCACAGTATTAAAAGGCAAACTGCGACCATATCAATCTTCAGAACTGCATGTCGTTCACCATGTGTTTATAGAAAGAAAAAAATCATCACAAACCTAAATTCTACAGATTTTTTCAGAGGCAAGACTTTATGTCAAACTACTTTAGGCCTGGAATGAACCATTTTGATTCCACTCGAATTATCTCCCCTTAACCAAGTGCAAGAGGTACTTCGTGAAGAACGAGAAATCATTTCTTTTCTCTAGCTAGTTGAAACATGAGTAAGGGAGCATTCTGTAAAATTCATCATAACAAATATGACGATTTTTTAATTCTTATTGTGATAATTTTTCTTTTCTCGTCTTTTTTTCTCCAAGTGTTTCCAACGGACCCAAACTGCTTATCTTTGTCTCATGCCTCTAACTTGTACTTGACAATCAAAGGGAGGTAATTTAGTTGACAGAAACAGTGGCACACTGTCCTTTCTGACTCTAAACAAAGAATGGACGAAAGAGAGCACTAGTGACATTCAGTGCAAGCCGCTGATGGACGACGGACGAGCTGGGAAACTGAAGAAAGAGCGAGGGGAGCAAAGAAAGAAAGAAAAAATGAATAGCAAAGTGATAATCGTGGACACCGGTCATTCGACGAACATCTCTAACTTTCCTTGCCAAAACAACTTTATGTTAATCTATTTCGCTACCTATTCAAAATGAATATAACTTTTGATAGATTCCATAGATAACCTCTTGCATTTTTTTTTTTTTTTGTGTACATTATCTTTATTGTGTGCTTGAAGGGAGATCGAAAACTGCATCGCGATTAGTTTGTTTGTTGGTATGTGTGCTTGTGTGTTTGTTGTTGTTGTTGTTTGTTTTATTTGTTTCCTTTTTGTTTCGAAAAGAAATCAATTTTTAAGAAAAGAAATATGATCAAAATATCTTGAAATAGAGAGAGAGACAAAGAGAGAGAGAAGAAAATAGAGAGTCAGTGCAAGCCGGTATGGATCATGAGCAAGGCGTGAAAGTGAAAGTAGAGAGAAAGGAAAGATGGAACAAGAAAAAACAAGAAGTGAGGGAACACAAAATGCCCGGCCTCTCCACGAACATCAGATCTCTCCTATAGAGCATAAGTAATACTTTGAGAAAACGCCTTATTTGTGACAACATTGCCATGAGAAATCGCCATTTGGTTTTGCTATCTCTTGTTAAGCACATCGTGAACTCAGTTCTCTGTTTGCCTATGTCCATTTTTCACACAGTATTGAGAAAATTGAGTTGAGTTGTTTGCAACTGTTTTTTCTACATAGGAGATAAGACAAAATGATTCAAAATATACCTATTTGGGCGAGTGATAGGCGAAATGACTGCAGTATAGATTTGCTATCCCTTTCTCATATGGCATATCTCCAAATCGTCCAAAATGGAGATAGGACAACAAAGAACTGAGCTCGCGACATAGTGAATACAATACAGTTTTGTACAAATAATTTTGTAACCATTGAAGTTTCCTCCTCTTTATGTCCCTGAAAAATATGAATCTAAACTCAGTTCATATTTCATCTTTCTTTTTGCTCACTTCCGGATAGCCTTAGTGACTATATTAACTTTCACGCATTTTTATGAAGGCTTGAGGTTTAGATAACACGCTGATTTGGCATAGCTTCAGATGTAGCTTTTCCAGATGTTTGAGCGCGACGTAGTGCAGTCGGTTGTATTTAGATGGGTTAAAGCGAATAGATGGGTTAAAGCGAAACTGATAAATAAAGCGTTTTGTCAAAGTACGGCAGAGCACGCCCAGCAGTTCCTTGACCGGTGCCAGAGATCGAGAATTGCTGTAACAGGATTTTGCAATGCTGAGAAAAGACAGGAAACAAACAAATAAACAAACGAGAAAAAAAAAAAAAAGAAAAGATGTGTGAAATGTGAGCAGGAAAAGTTCCGGCTTGGGGCGTGAGGGGTCAGTGTCACTTTGAACTTGGCGGGACAAAGAAATCCTGGCGCAGATTGTATGGACCACAAGATACACACTTGGGGATAGTTGGAGAACTGGCAGAATAACAAGAGGAAAAAACGAGAGAGAGAGAGAGAGAGGAGAAAGAGGCAGAGATCGGAGAAGATAAAGAATGAGACACAAGCGTAGGAAAGGCGGGTGGATTATAAAGACGGACAAGAGGAGTATTGGGGGTGGGGCCCGAGGGAGTGGGGGAGGGGCTAGGATATGAAAAGTGTTACTGGAAATGAATAATAAAACAATTTTAAAAAAGTATCCGAAAAAATACGTCGACGAATGCTGACGTCGAACATAAAGAAGCACGTCATGAAAAAGCGGACGTAGTGAGGAAAACGATACTAACAAAACCGAAGATGATCCACAGGCAATAGAAAGAAAAAAGGAGGGGAAGGGTCGATAAAAAACGAATAAACAAAAAGATACATAGAGTGATGGAGAGATCGTAGGAGAAAGAAAGAGAGATGGACAGAGAGACAAAGAGTGAGTGAGAGAAAGAGAGATAACTTACAGTTTAGCAGTGATTTATATGAAGCAGAGGTCTATGAGGACGTAATGAGCAAACAGCCGTTCCCTAAATAAAGTAGGAACATCTCCCAGGGCTGGAGTATTGGAACAATCTGTTCCTACCGCCATGAGCGACAATTTATGATACACAAACGCTGAGCTTCTTTATTAGTTTGCTCACTCTCGCCTCATGAACGTGACGGAGATTGGAAAAAGCTGTGAGCCGTGCATGAGCAAGGGACAGGATTGAAAAAATTGGAGAGTCAAGTACATAAATGGCTTAAGAAAAAAAAAAAAAACCAGTGCCAGAAGTTTAGAAGTTATTGTCCCGAGTTTTGTGATCTGTCAGGTATTTATGACATGATAGGACAAATAGAATTTGAAATGGCGAGCTGTACGCTATTTTTGTGTGCTGAGAAAACAAAAGAAAACAAAAACAAACAAAAAATAATAATAATAAAAATAAATAAATAAATAAAAACAAAAACAAACAAACAAAACACCTCTACTATTAATCACAACTGGACCACGTCTTTTAAGCAAGTCACGACCTTAGTTCTTTGTTGCTCTACCTCCACTTTTGGGCTATTTGGAAATATATAATCCGATGAAAGACGTATGGTAAATCTCTCGTATACTGTAATTATTTCACTGATCCCTTGCCCAAACAGGTAGATTTTGAAGATCATTTTGTCCTATCTCTTATGTGCAAAGACTGTTGCTGAACGTAAAATATGGCGTTTCACTCAAAACGTGAAAACTGGAGACAGAGCAAGAGAGAACTGAACTAACGAAGTATCGACATCACAAGAAAGACAGAGACAAAAACAAAGAGGATAAGTCGTGTTTTCCCAAAATAGTTTCTTGTATTTAAAAAAAAAAAATCATAGATGGTCCACAACAAAAAATCATAGATGGTCCACATCACATGGCTATCGAAGTTAAAAAAAAAAAAAAAACGAAAAATGGTTATCGAAGTTAGAAAAAAAAAACAAAAAACGAAAAGCACGTTCAAAAGACAACACTATTAGCCAGTATCAAAAGAAGTTTGTTATGTGGTACAACATCAACTTGAAACAAATAAAGGACCAGATCAAAGAATCAACAATTATTAGAGTTAATTCACAATGTTACATTGTCATGCCTGTACTACAAAAAGTTAGTTGTTAACAATCTTTGATAATATACAATGTGCACAAGTTAAGTTATAACTTAGCCCCAAAGAAAACAGAAATAAATCAAAAGAAAATAGATAAGATAAGATAAGTTTGTTTTCCCTGAAATTGAAATTCCATTAAGTTGTTGAGAACAGTTTTTTTTGTAAGATACATTCACACCTACATTGGGGATAAAAATATAAGAATGACATCGGATAGCCTCACAAAACATGGACTCAACTTGACAAGCGCACCGCTGCTGATACAAATGAATTTCTGTAACGCTGACGATTAACTCTTACATTCAGCAAATGCTTACGTTTTTTTTTTTTTTTTTTAATATTTCGATTCAAAAGAGCACGAATTCTTTGCAATAATTCTTGATTATTACAGCTCTCAAAAGTTTTGTTAGTAAATAAATTGTATAGATAGATTTCGGCGTTTTCAAATGACGACAGATTTAACATTCTCACAATCTTACAGTTTCAGTTATTTTTGGAAGTAGCATAATTTTACAAATATGCAAACATAATTCTTTCCACATGTATATAACTCAGAACACTGCGTTTTGAGTCATTCAAATTCCAAGTAAATCTAATTTAGATCTCGTGTTCATGTGATCTCCACAGGTCTCAATGAATTCTTGGAGTCTGTATAACATGTCTGCTGACCATAACTTTAGGTTATGCTTTCCCAGTTATCTGAGATAAATGTCTTCTTTAATAAAGCGCCTTTGTAGATTCACAATATAGTTCAGTTTTATTGTTTACAGTCTTTAACGACAAGCAGCGTGTAAAGGAAGAATTTTTTTTTTTTTCGGAGATGACGTGTTTAAATAAGAATGTATCTGTTTGAGTGAAAATTGTGAAATATTAAACGTCTCTGATATCTAACGTGACGGTCGAGATGGTTTTGTGGGGAATGAAAAGGAACATTAAAAGCTTGATGCAAATATACAACAATTGAGATCAATCATAATATATGTCGGATATGGAGTTATTTCACAATAAAACCATCTCTTTCTCAGACACTTTATCGATTTCGTGTCACAGAGATGGCCGATGCAATCCTTGGGACATGGCGGCGCGTCATGAGAGGTAGCTACGGTAATAGACAATCAGACAAATGGACTGCTCTATCCAATCGTGAGCCGGCATTGTGAGACTCATTGGGTCGGAATGACATGACACAATATCTAGCAGGTAGAAGATTGGAATGTCTATCAATCTGCCTCTCTCAGCAGCTTAAATGACAAAGTAGCTCTCAGAACTGGATGAATTTTGTTCGGTGAGGGTTAGTTTTTGCAAGTCCCCATTAACCTTCGGTTATCATTATCGTCATATCGCGTGCTCAGGTCTTTGTTCCTCTATCTCCTGTTTTCTGATATTTGGAGATATATAATATGTATGTCATATGAATAATAAATCTACCACATTATGTAATTATTTGACTGATCCCTTGCCTAAACAGGTAGATTTTGAAAATCACTTTATTCCATCTCCTATGTGCAAAACGAACTGCTGAACGTAAAACATCAATTATCTCAAAATGTGAAAAATGAAGATAGAACAACAGAGACCTGAGCTCACGATAAGTTCACATAAAAGCTGGCGAATATCTTGACGAAACTGCCAATCGGTAGTTAATGCACTGTGACCATACAACTGGCAAACAAGCTCAAGAACCGAAAAAGAAAACATTTCAGTCCAAAATTTTCTATTAAACTCCAAACACTATCGCATTTTTATTATTCATTGTGCCGATAATCATCATTTTACAAAAAAATATCTTAAAATTAAGATGATTGTCCACGGGCAACTAACCAAATACATCAAAAAAGTGGAAAAACAATATTATGAAGAATTTTGAATTGAGTTAACAAAATAAACTGATATCGCTAGCGAAATTTCCGAGCTCTTCGACAGGGCAATCATCATCATCATTATAATCTGTAATTTCCACCAGTGGATGTGTATGTAAAATATAAGATAATTGTTATAATTGTATTAATATTGTATAAATATGGACATCACGGAACAAATTGAAAAGTCAAATTTAAGAGAGCCAGGTTGGGTTTTTCATCAGGAATACATGTTGTTCTCGTCCTATCATCTCTTGACGCTGAGCGCTGAGGGCTAGACGGGACAACAGTGGTAATGCCATACGGTATTATGTACTATATAGTACGTACAAATGCCATCAGATTGCCTAGATCGACAGACAAAGTTGTGGTAGTGGTTTGGGGTTATATTTTTCATAGATGGCACTAAGGAAGAAGTAATAGCTTCATAAATGTCTATGTTATTGCTATAGACAGAGCTTATTTGCAATTCTTAGAAGATGTAATACCCGTTAAAACAATGGAATTATCTAAAACTTTGCGACTTATTTTCAAAGGCTTAAGTAAGTAAATCTCTGTATGCATAGTGAAGCTGGTCCATATACTTTTTTGACACATGACCACATACTGAAGTCGGAAAGCTTATTCATATAGGTCCATCATTGTATCTTAGCACGCCAAACATGTCTTTCTGTCTGTCTATCTATCTATCTATCTATCTATCTATCTATCTATCTATCTATCTATCTATCTATCTATCT
>JBCAUA010060678.1:0-11320 GCA_038406235.1 Peronia verruculata
GATAGATAGATAGATAGATAGATAGATAGATAGATAGATAGATAGATAGATAGATAGATAGATAGATAGATAGGACATAAACAACATAAGGGAAAAATGACAGAGTCATTTAGCCTACCAGTAATAATATTTTGTTTTATCCAATTAGCCTATGGTGTACTTACTTTCGCCCACCATTACAGCCTGTGTGTATCGCCTTGGCAACATGTTGGCGTAACCATAGAAACTGGACTGCTGGACTGGATTGATACCGAGGGAAATACACAAAAAGTAGGTCAAGTTACATAAAAAGTTGGACCATCGTTCTATGGCTGTCAGATTGTAGCACAATTTAACGAAACAATCCTTCGTGTTTTTGTTTTTGTTTTTAAGACTTCATCAATCTTACAGGGTGCAGGCATTGATTTTTCTCCCCTACTCTCTTCCACTAAGAGAAACTTCGTTTGTTTGAAGTCTCGTGTGTTCTTCTTTCGGGATCGAAGTGATAACTGGATGATTAGATAATAGAGAGAAAGACTGAGTAGGGTATACGTGACGGGATAGACAAATAGTTGGGCCAATGACTGGGTTGAAAGGGGATTAGAAACTCTGTTTGTGTGGAGAATTAAACTTGGAAAGATAGTTGGCTCAAGATGTATAGATTACTATGAACGGCTTTGTTTTCACGATGGGTAGAAAGATGTGTTGTTGGCTAGCACAATAATATCCTGTTAGATCTGGCATTCCACCTACCTCGATGTTCTAGCCTGCCTGTGTGTCTGTCTGTTTGTCATGGATGGATAGATGACGAGTGAATGGACTGTTGGAAGGATGGATGGATGGATGGATGGATGGATGGATGGATGGATGGATGGATGATAGATGGTTGGACGGATGATGGGGGAATGGGCTGTTGGAAGGATGGTTGGATGGATGGATGGATGGATGGATGGATGGATGGATGGATAAATGAATGAACATTTGGATGGATGCGTTTATCGATGTATGCACGCATGCATACATGGACAATACCTGCACCGCCGATGGATATAACAGCCACGGCCACTAAGGTCACCCAGTATCCAGACTCGTCGGGGAACATCCCGGCTGTGACGTCACAGATGACTAAAAATAGCAGCAGTGAGGTGGATATGACGTAACCAACCATGACGCGCCACGTCACAGAAACTGTCTCCACCAAAGCGTTGTTGAGGAGGACGCCGAATGTTCCGATGATGATGGTCGTCGTCGTCATGTCGAAGATGATGGTGGTGTGGGGGAAGCGATTCTGAAAAGAGAGCATTCAGTCAGCCCACTGTGAAATCAAAGAGAAAGAACGGGAAAAAAGTTACGAGATCTTGCCGAGGACCTATGTTCCAACAGGTTGTTAAAGGTTGGATGGATGATTGGGTGGATGACATTGTGGATGGATCGATGAATGGACATTTGGATATAGGAAGGCATGTGGATAAATGGAGGAACGGACTGGTTGGATGGATTGATGGATGGATTGATGGACTGATATATGGGTGGACGGAAAGGGATGTATAAATAGATGGATGGATGGATGGATGGACCGATGATGGATGAGTGGATGGATTAATGGATGGATGGATTGCTGGATGGTTGGATGGATGGATGGATGGATGGATGAATGGATGGATGGATGGACATGACTCATTACATAATAATCCACGGCGATGGTAAACATAAATGATATAGGGAGATAATAAGGAAAAAGATGATTCAGATGTTTGGACAATTCTCTACCTGATAATAATCGACAGCGATGATGAAGCAGGTGAAGGGCAACATGTAGCCAATACCAGACAACAGAAAAGCCACGTAAATTTTGCTGTGAACATCCGTGGGGGCTGCCGGGTCCTCCAGGCGTGTGAAGGAATTGGTTGACCTTCCTGCCACCTTGACCTCTTCCGACGCCCTTGACCTGTCACTGTCACTCCGCAGCAGCCTTGAACTTTGAACCTTTTTACCGTCCTCCAGCGACTGGAAGGACAGTTTGGCATAGTTCCACGAATTCTGGTCGGCTTCATCCATGCTGAACATTGCAACAGCTTCCTTTCTGGCGAGTCAATATAACACTAACCAGCCAACTTAACTGTATAACTCTCAAAACGTTTTTTCACAGTAGACGTATTTACAACAATATTTCAAATTGCGGGCCACTGTTCTGTTGCAGGAGACAGACAACTGAGAGTTAATCTGAATGTATTTGTGGTGACACTGAGTGGAGATGTCACATGAGAAAACCACTCTGATCCTTGATATGCTTTGTAGAATACACTGCGCTATGACGAGAAGTTAATACAATAATTATGGATCACAGTTGTTCAGTACATAACTGAAGCAACAATAAACAAACAAGATCAGAAGAAACTGGACTAACATTCTGCGCTGTGATCAATAGGTATTACAATATGGGTGTGTGCAGTAAATTTATTGCAGGAACAATGAACAAGCAAGACCACTACAAAGACTAACTTTTCATGCACCCATTCTTATTTCAAAAGACTAAATATTTTGTCCAGTTATGTTGACACGCGCTGAAGTGGAATCTACAGGGCAAACGGAACAGAGATAGACTAAGAATGACCTGGAGAAGAGGTCTTGAGGATGACATTGAGAAGAGCGGGCATTCCTGGAGACAGCTTGAGGCTCTCGCACAGGACAGAAGGGAGTGGAAATCTCTGGTTCGTGGTCTTGACCCCGACAGGGGCGAAGGACGATGATGAAGGATGAAGTGGGCAAACAACACTGAGAAAGAGGTCAGCAAGACCCTTGCAGAAACACAGGCCCTCGTTTACAAAAGACACAAATGGAGAGAGTCGGTACAGAAATCCCTCTCCACGATTCTTTGCGGACAAGCAAGCAACGTTACGTTCTCTTCACGCCTTTTAACTCCTGTGGGTGATTACACTAAAACTGTGATAACAAGCACTTCACTTATCTTCAACATAGACAAATGCTATAAAAATACAAATATATACTTTTATAGCATGTCAGAAAATTAAAATTAAAGTAAGATAATAATCATTCACTGCGCTTTTTACTGACTGGGACTACTTGTTTGAAGGATGACTCAATGATACAGAGCATTTCTGGTTCCATTTCGAGTGGGGAACTTCTAAGCAGCGCATTCAAAGCTAGTACGGACGCAGTGACACCAGAAAATGCCTCTCAAAAACAGAATTAACATTAAGACCCTGTTGAGACGCGATGTCATGTGTATGTAAACGTATTCATTGTCTGACTTGTTTTATCAAGTATCACGTCATAAACAGAATATATATTGCAGTTATTCAGAGTTTATCGAATATATTAGTTTTGATTTTTTTTTTTTTTAAATCCTGCAAAGAAACAACCTAATCACGAACATACTGGCATGACAAAGACCTTGGAGATGTTGTGAGCTAACTTGATAAATGCGATAACTGCAGCTGATTTCGTATCTTTATTTAGTGTCAGCCTTCAGCTACTATCACTACAACAGTCGGTGTCAGTGCTACTACTGCTGCAGTAGCTCCCACTGTTATTACCATTACCATCACAACTATGACTACCACACTATTTTACGAGTATGTTCTCCCATTCCCACCTTTTCATTGCTACTGCCGTCGCTGCTACTGCTCTTAGTACTACTCTTAATGTTATTGGTATTTGTAATATTACCACTACCATAGTAGCCTACTAATACTACTTTTTTTACTACTACTACTAGCACTACTACTGTTATTGCTACTGCTACTATTACAGCTACATATTCTGTGAGGGCGATGGGACGTCTACGATTACCACCATAATTACGATTACCACCACAGCTACTACCTCAACAATTATTACCACCAAGCCTATTACCATTTCTACCATCACTTCTACTACTAATAACTTCTTTCACTGCTTCACTGACAAGAATAGGAATATTAGTATAACTGATAACAATACAAAGTTTTCATCTACCTGTTGTCTTTTAAAGCATGTATCTAACTTTTCCCGGCTAATAATAACATCTTGTGCTCCAGGCTTCCCGTTCATCAATAACGTCATCCCTGCCCTGGGTGGTTGGAAAGCTCTGGGAAACTGGGATCCCAACTGGGACTTCAACACTGCCCTGAAGAAAGTCCATGCGGACTTCTGGATTGACGCCCTCTACAGCCCTAGAGTGAGCATATCATATACATCGTATTAAGCACATTATCATCATTATCATTACAGTCATTGTCGTCGTTGTTGTCAAACCATCATCAACATTATCGTCGTCCTCATTGTCGCCATGGTCATCGTTGATGGTTTTATAGAAATGACGTAAATGTTAAGACGTGTACTGTCAAGCTGTGAGTTATTTACATGTTATAACAGATAAAAACAATTATGAGAACGAGTAAGTCAAGCACTGAATGAACTTATGGTCTGGCCAATTTCTTTAAGCCAGTTGGTTCTTCTACAAGGAAAAAGGATAAAACGTTATCAATAACATCATCGTTCTTGTCATCCTCATCACCATCATTACTTACATCATTTTATAAAATTAAAAAAAAAAAAGACTGCCCAACGGGCAACTAACTGATAACGCATATAAATAACTTCACCTTGGTGTTAAAAGTGATTGCCAAATTTTCAAGTCAAACTGGTTCTTCTTCAGGGCAACATTCGTTACTTATATCATCATTTGAAAAGGAGAAAAACATGCTAAGCATTAAAAAACGTACTGCCAACAGATTATAAACCTAGTATAAATAACTGAAAGATGCAATTGCAGTTCCATTGCATACAAAGAGCAGAAAGATAGAGGTACATTTCTGATCCATTTTGATTTTTTCTTTAGGGCAACACTTTTCACAGGCATTATCTAAAAACAGAGGGTTCCTCAGACTTTTGCACCCTAAAGATCAGGAATAGATACTAGAATATTCCAAATGGAAAAATATAAAATGCAGTTAAGAACATTAGACGAAACAAACAATGCAAATTAACGTTGATAGTGTTTCTGTTGTTTCTTGGCGAATTATTCAGGATACCCTGTGCTATGCACAGTCTTGTTATCTCTGTGTTTCAGGTCAATAAAGTTACTACTAATACGAGTACCTGAAATCTGATATCCTATGTTTGTTCGAAAATAAGATAAATATTGATAGTTCTACTCATGCGGTAACATGCAAAATCTGAAATTAGAGTTTTATCCTTCCAGCGAGAAATTATCATTTAAAAAAAACTATAAGATATACGGTAGGCCCACCATGCATTTAAAATTTGACTTATGGAAAGCACCCAGAGCTGTATATAGATATGCTACAACATTTAAGTTTGAATGTACTGTGATATGATAAACTCTTTGGCAGGTGACTGTCGACAATTACCAACCAGACAAAAGAGTCATTGAGATTTCACCTGGCGGCACAGGCAAATTTATGAGGTGGTCATGGTCAGTATAGCACGTTCTAATTCCTTTCATCTCTATGGCATCATGATTATCATCATTTATTTCCTCTCTGAGTGTGGACTTTCCCAAAACAAAGATTTCCAATCAATGATCTCTCACTAAATCTCCAAGGAGTCAGAGACGTGACGATGCTGGTAACGGAAGTCATATCTAATCGATCCAGTGCCATAATTATATGAGGTCTTTGCAATAGCCGAACTCAAGATTTCAGAAAAAAAACGCGGGAATTTCCCACCGGAAATACTTCAGCCGTTTTCTTACGTAATCAAATCATCATCAATGCTCAGATCACTACTATTACTATTTAAAAGGCATCTAGGTTCAATATGCACATAGCGAAGAATTTTAGTCATAAATTACCTACCTACCGTATGTAAAAGGGTCAAACTAAGAAGGTCAATGATATTGGTCGATGGGATTGCCCAGGGCATTGGTAAACTCTTTCACAATACTTGGATACTTGCTCCATTTTTGTTCTCGCCCTATTAAGTATTGCAGTAAGTTGCTGTGCAATAGTGGCCCATCAATTCTTCAGTGGCTCACAGGGCAATGTCTTCCATAGTCTCAATAAGGAAGCTGACATCTCTATCAAATGGCAAACGTATCAAATGGCAAATGGTGTTATAAAAATGAATTTTTCAGTATTACTACCAGAGAGTACTGCAGATGTAATTCAGAACAAGTTCATAAAATCTTGAAATAATTCCTATCCTTTTGATCTCTGAGTACCAGTACTGTTCCTCCTTATCCTGTTGTTTCACTGTTATCCTTCAATACTTTCCATTTTAGTGCTAATCTGATTTTTTGCCACCATCTTGCCTTATCAGTGACTGTCCGATTCATCTCCATCTCTCTAGAGCTCTCCTCTACCAGGCTCGATCAGCTTCTCGCTCTTGGTTTTCTGTGATCAACATACGGACTTCAGAAAACGTTTCTAAAGCAACAGATTAAAACTGTTTGTAGTGGTTAGTGGCAGTTGCCTCTAGTCAGAATCTTGAGTTAGCCTTGTCAGACATAATTGCTACACAGCTTGTCTTGCCACAATCTAGATGTGAAATAGCCCAGACTGTAAACGTCCAATCAAAACTATGAGTCTGTCCTATTCGATAACTACTGCAGCTGCTTGTGCTCATGGTGGCAACATAAATGTTAGGTTAAACTGATTTTGACGGCAGGTCTGGCATTTTAAGTTTCTGGTGATTTAAAAAAAAAATGTCGTCTTAACATTCACTTCCCTCTGAATTTGTCTTTTTTTTGGGGGGGGGGGGGAAGTCTTTTTTTTCTGTTTTCGCTTGGAAAGATTCTAATTTATAAAGACATTGAAGATTTCGGACTTTAGCAAGAATTGCAGCGCATCCATCTACTCTTAAAATAATTTCAATAGAACCCTGGATTGCTTTGTCCTGTCTAACCTGTGGAACTACTGATTTTGCTTCCGTCTCATTCAAGAAGATCTAGCATCGCAAATGCCGAGAGCATAATCTTCATTTTATTTACTACGTCTTCCTACGCCACAACATGGTAGAAAAATCGTCATCCCATAGGAATGAACACTTTTTCACCGTGCTGTACTCAAACAGCTAATTTTCTCACTATAAAGCTGCATTAATTTGTCCAGCTTTCACAGTTAAGTGTCACTCTATATTATTCTACTGTTGTCTAATCCCTTCCAAACTACGGGCATATAAACCTGTCTGTCATTCTACAACTAATTTAAGTCCTTCATTTCTTTACATATATATGTAAACAATGATACCTTATAATTCTACACTACAATCCACTGCCATGCCCTTTGTCTGCTCCAAGCACCCATTCATGTCATGTTATCCGAATTCATTCTTTCACTCAAATTATAAATCATATATGCAAACGTTTTCATCTTTCCACATAATTTTGAATTTCTTTGTCATTCTAAGTCTAACTTAGCAATATTTTAAATGTTATTTCACGGTCCTGTTAGCATTCTTTTCTCATTCCACAGGTATACACAGCCCCGCCTGGAGAGGTACAGAGAGGACTACAAGACATTTATACGAAGGGTTGGTTCACTCCTTGTCCGCGATGCTGTGGACGCCCCATTGAAGGATGCCGCTTTACAGCAGCAGTATGTGGAGGAGTTTGTCAATGATACGGTAGCCATCGAGTCTCATATAGCCACTATAGCCTTAGGATCCAGGCACAGCTTCGATCCCCACAATGAGATGAATAAGGTGAGAGTGGGCTGTTTCTAAAGAGACATTAAAACATAACTTTGAATTCCACTTCTCCAAGAAGATTAAAAAAAAAAAAAATGTTCGTCAACTCGCGGCATAAGTCACTTAGCCTACATTATTTGATAGTCCCAAATGAGGACTCACAGAGTACGCATCTACAAAGATGAACAACAGTTGGCATTACTGTTTGTTATTGAGTCTAATTTGACAAGTCTTCTATTTATATGAAGAAGTGTGTGTGTGTGTGTGCGGGGAGGGGGGGAAGGTGAGAGGGAGAGGGGAGGGTGTTGTGGGTTCCGAAAATGAGCTGAAAATGTGGTTTTGCAGATCAAAATATCAAAATCGTTTTTTTTTTTTCTCTCTCTCTCTCTCTCTCTCTCTCTCTCTTCTAATTTGAAAAAAAAAAATACCGGTTAGAGCCAGAAATATCTGCCTTATCTCTTTTGTGCGCCGCGACGCGACTGGGAGGTTGTATAGAAAGGTTATGAAAATTCAACTGCAATTTTGCAAAAATTTACTTCTTTTTCACAGATTTTTCACAAGTTGACTTCAAGTTTTGATCCACTTTTAGAGATTTTATTCATATTTTTGTTGGAACATTGGATGTTTGGTGAAAAATGGAGAAAAGATTCATTATCCCACATGTTTCAAACATCTATGACATGCTGTACAAGCATATAAGAACAAAACACAAATGCACAGTCTTTTTTATATAGAGGTGTTTTATTACTGTGCCAAATTTCAACGATTATACTGAATAGTGCAGGATTCTTGGGGTTTTTAAAATAGCTAATTGTCAAGATAGTAGCGTTGTCAGGGTAACCGGATACAAGACAAATTTCACTATGCTAAATCTGAATTTGAAACTTAAAACGTCCTTAGTTCAATCATTCAAAATATCACTCTTAGGCCCAGCCCACCCCTTCACGCCCGCCCCCCCCCCCTCATTCCATCCCTTAATTTCGAGTAATCTGTCCTTCCAATCCTTATAATACATTTGTGTATATGAGAGGCAATCTTTACATCATAAATGCTGCATACTTCACACCAGAATTAGTGGCGTATAAAACGTTTGAAAGATCTGTAAAGCTCTTTTATGTAAAATGTATGCTATGTGAATATAACTTTAATATTCCAATTTTGTTATAATTATAATTCCTATCCCCATTGCTATTATTAGTATAATCATCATCATCATCATCGTGATCATCGTCCCATCATCACCATGACCACTGCTGTTAGTTTAAGAAATGCCTTGAACATCAGGACATAGAGTCAACAGGAAACTGGTTCAACACGTTAATGTAACTGACCACTAGATCTTATGCTTAGAATGTAATAAAAATGCTGGAACTCATTTGATTCTTCTTGAGTGCAACATAATTAATAATAATAACAACAATAAGCATTATTAAAAATATTATTATTCTCATTGTTGTTATCATTATCATCATCACCGTTTTTTTTTTTTTAACAGATAATTCTTAAAATTCAAGATTGTACCCTCTACTGACAACTGACTCAATACATTTAAAGTAATCGCCCTTGGGAGCCCGGGGTATATAAGTAGGTTCTCTACTCCCACCTGCAGGTGTTCCTATGAAGGGCCATCTTCGATATTCCAAGGGAGATATCTCTTCTCTCTCTCTCTCTCTCTCTCTCTCTCTCTCTCTCTCTCTTTGCTCCTGTCTTCTGTCTCGCTCTCTTTCCTTTTTCTTCTTGACGTGTAAACATATCTTACCGCGTTTGACACAATATAGCCGTGTTGGTGCTGATGTGTCGTTAAACCCCAACACAAACAAACAAATAAACAAACAAACAAAAACGCTGAAAGAACTAAACAACATTCTGTAGAACTCGGTATCAGACAGGTAATTGAATTAATGTTGCTTTGCCAATTTTGTTTTCTTTTTTAGAAAAATATAATTGTAACATAGATATTCCTGTTCATGAACGACAGAGTGATTTATCTCATACCCTGTGTACATATTCGACTCACTATCATGATTTATCGCCTTTAAATAGGTCAGCTTGCAAGATTTCAACACTGAGACAGGGAACGTCATCAACTGGATAGATCAGATGACATATTTGTTTAATACAGCCCCAGTGACGTCAAGTACCAAGATTGTCGTTTTACGCAGAGAATACTTCCGGAATTTGACCGCCATAATTACTTCACTTCCTGATGCGGACAGAAACAGGATGCTTCATAATTACCTGATCTGGAGAGTGGCCGAGAGTTATGTTCAAGTATGCCATATATTGTTTGTTGGAAAGAGTGCCATGCATCAGTTAGAAAACCAGCTGATCTATTCACTCACTCATTCGTGTATTCATTCAGATACTCCACCGCTCAGTCAACCAGCTGGTCAATCATTTAGTCATTCAGTCACTCATCACTAACTCACTCACTCACTCACTCACTCAATCAATCAATCAATTACTCCCTCTCTCTCACCCATTCACTCATTCACTCACTCATTCACTCACTCACTCACTCACTAAATTACTCCCTCTCTCTCACCCATTGACTCACTCACTCATTCTTTCACTCACTCACTCACTCATTCACCCATTCACTCTTTTACTCATAAACTTTCTTCTGTGACCTGATTGACATAATGGAGGAATGAACTGATCAACGATTATCTAATCGAACTAATAAATAAATACTTGAACTACTTATTACTTGAAGTGGAATCTGGTAAATGAAATATTGCTGATAAAAATGGACTGTTACGACAAACAAACTGATGATATTAATAAAAAGAGAATAAAAGAACAAAATCGTCGAAATGAATTATGTAATTGGTTCAACAACCCATTTAATTAATTAATTACTGATACCTAGTTTTTGTCCTATTAACATGATCTTTCTGCTAAAACATCTAGTTAAATAATAGTGTACCAGCCAACAGCTTAACACTTTGTTTAAACACCGATTTCAGGAACTCTCCTGGGAATATATCCATGCCAACCGAGAGGTTTTTGTAGACCTACGTGGGTACCAAGACTTCTTGGGTGTCTACAGATATTGTTTCTACCTGATCCAGAACTACATGACCGATGCTTTGAGTTCCCTATTTATCGCGGAACACTTCGTCGATGAAAGCAAACAAACGGTAGGTAACATGAAATTATACATATTCACCAACAGATGGTTGTTTCCTTTGCATAAAAAAAAATACTCTGAACAAAATAGCAAAATAAATAAATAATAGTGGACAATAGATAAATCAGTATCAAGCATCAAACATTTTTCTCAAAGGTTACAGAAACTGGATCTGTAGGTTAAAAAGGATCTGTCAAAGTGACTTGTGTTCATATTTATCATCACAACATGTAAAACAACCAAACATGCGATTGGGGCTTGCCTAACCATTGTCCGGAACTCGCCGAGAATTATCACCCCAGGAAAGGCTAAAAAGCGTACCGGAACCAGAGCCAATGTCTTGAGGTCTTCCTGGTCATCTGGAAGTTTGGACCAATGTGTGAACACTGTTTTAAAAGTGCAGCATTATTAAACCCTTCTCTCGCTGATAGTCCTTTATTTTTCTTTGGACAATGCAGATGTGTTCGCGAACCATCTTATAGATGATAGATAGATAGATAGATAGATAGATAGATAGATAGATAGATAGATAGATAGATAGATAGATAGATAGAT
>JBCAUA010060689.1:0-11319 GCA_038406235.1 Peronia verruculata
CAGGTCCTGGAGGTGATTTTTTGAAAGCTTGAGTCAGCAACATGAAATTCTGATTCAGCATGTCCAAATTAGAGGAAAAGTGTGGAAAAACTTTTTGTTTTACTTCCGGTTGCCATAGCAGTGCCGCCATGTTGGATTTTGTAACTTGAAAATTAGCTATTTTCAAAATCCTAAGGCTTTTAGAGTACTGAATCTAACCATTTCAAATTTAGTACATGAGTAAAACAACACTATATAAAAAGGAAAATGCATTTTTTGCGTTTATGCCGTACATAAATTCTTATAAATTTTTTTAATATCTGTGTTGACGGATGTGTAATTTTCTCAATTTTTCATCAAACAATCAATCTTCTTTCATAAACAAGCAAAATCAAGAAAAACGGATGCATTTTGATGAAGCCCAGTCTATAGGAAATATATGTTCCAAATTTGAAGTCAATTGGTTCAGAAATAAAAAACCTTAGGGAAAAAAGTGAAAGAAAAACATACCTTGAGAAAATCACATAAAGTTTTGATAACACTTTTATACACTCTCAAACATCAAAATACAAACCACGCTTCCTCAGAATATCCCTAGACAATACACTGGATCTCCTTCTTTGGCTTCCTTCTCCTCTCTGGCTGTTTCATTTGCCTCAGCCCTCATTTTTCCTCCTCTGCTTGGTGTAGGATGTGGCTTCAACAACACTTTTTGCAACTCACTTCCGTTCTTTCGCCTTGTGAATTTGGTTCCACACAACATAGTATCAAAACTTAGTGTCTTTTTTTATGTCGACAATTGCACTTGGCCCTCTGTTGAACTCAGTATCTGCTGTTGTGACAAATTGGACCCTATTCAAGCCATGGAATTTCAAATTGGTGATACTGCTAAGTGGAAGCAGTCGATGGTGGGGATGTTGCTGATGTAGAAGCAGTCAGTGGTGGTGACACTGCTCATGTGAATGCAATCGTTGATGGCGATACAGCTGTAGTAGAAACAACAGGTGATGTTGTTGCAGTGAAAGGAATCGGTGATGTTACTGTTGCGGCTGTGACTGGTATGTCTAGTGTTGCTACAGCGCTGAGGTAACAGCAGGTTCCAAATGCTGTGAATAAAAACAGACAAATAAACAGTATAGGTCGCCATAATCATTTATATGATTTTTTGGTTTAACTTGGCATGTACACAAACACAATGCATGCACATAAACAAGCATAAAACATGCACATACACAAGGGTGCACACACACATATCCTTCTACAACCACCCACTCACCACACATAGTATTAACAGTACACACTCTCTTCTGCCAAGTACTGCTCATATAAAGTGTGTCGCTAACTAGTTAGGGGTCAGCTTCTAGCTCAAGCGCACTGGTGTGCGAGTGGCAGTAACTACTATATGACTGCTAGGGGTCAGACGGTGCAGCGTATGACAGTGAGGACAAGCCAGTCATATAGACTCAACTAGCATGCGCATGAAATGAAATATCAATTGTCACTACTTACCGCTGCAGTTTCAATAGTCCATTGTCCTTAAGCAGCTTTTCTTCATATGTACTCGCTATCTTTTGGGTCTTGGCATGCTTGAAAAGTCAGTTACGTTTGCGTGATTATGGTGAACAGGAAATACGCTCGCGTTCGATAAACGATATAATGGTCCACCCTGACACATGTGTGTTTGTTTTCATAACAAAACAAATGAGGCCACACGGAACAACATTCGACCAAATACATATCTAGGTCAGCACACATGACAATTGACAACGAGGGAACCAGAACATTGTGCGTGCAGTGGCGGATTCAGCCGAGATAAAATAGATCATGACCTCGCTATGTTTAGAAGCAAGACCATGCTGATGCATAATTTACACCTCATTTCAGAGCAGTTCTATGTCCCATATAATTTCATTGGTCAGATATCATTCACATAATATGTTAGAGAAGAGGATTTCCTTATGATATGCAACATGATGGGTGGCATATTCATAGTTGTAGATGAAAACTGTGTTCAAAAACTCGTAAATTAAATGATGTAAAAATTGAGGGTAAAGATGATGAGGTGACCATCTTCTGATACCATTTTGGGGCATAAAAAAAGGTGTTTCTGGCTACTACTATTAATTTTCTCATTTCTGAATAGGTCAAAGTGTCTAAAAATAGCAAAAACCCAATTTCAGTATTATGACCCCAAAACCTCATTTTCAGGACCCTGAAAAATGTGGGTCCTGAAAAAAAACGTTGTGGGACTAAAATACAGTGGTATCTGCCTAAGGACCCTTCGCCTAAGAGCCTGCCTCTGCTGTGAAATGGAATTTTTCCTCTATAATATACCCCTCTAAGAACCTGCTCGGGGCACTCCCAAATAAAAAAATCTGTCTAAGAGCCCGTTGTTGGACCAAGATACCCGAATACTTTTATGGTATAATTCCACATAATACTGTCATTTTGAGAGAAACACACAGTGCTAGATGTGCTGTAAAATGTGGACGAGGTGGAGAGAACAGGCAGACAAAGGAATGGAAGTGATGGTTGATGTATCTGATTAATTAGGCCATGTTGTTGACTAACATGCAACCATTTCTTTCTTTGACAACACATGGGACAGCACTTGTGATTGCCTTTGTGGATAAGGAAGTGTAGGTTTAGCCTCCTGACTGGTCAGCTGTTTTGCTACTTCAGTCGGTCTGTAAACACCTGTGTCACTCGTGCGATTATCCGCGAGATAGTATAGCAGTATCATGTTTTCAACAATGGTACCGTTGTGTGAAAACATAAGGCATTTAAGTGCTGAGCAGTACTGATGTAACTATATGCTAAAAATATCAGGAATTGCTACATCTAATTACAACACACACAGGGAAGAAGGCTGTACTTATTCACATAGATAGATCTTTAATGGTAACGATCAACTGATCATAGTAGTGAAGACAATCTGTGGTTAGATGGGTTGCGTAACTTTTCAATTCGCCAATGAACCCGTCCACCTAAGAGCCTGCTCTTTTTGTCTCCTGACGACCGGGGTCTTAGGTGGAAACCCCTGTATCAAAAACGGGTTTTTGCTATTTCTACACACTTTGAATGCTTTTCATACCCGAAAAACAATGGATGGGGCCAGAAACATGTGCTTTATGCCCCAACACAGCATCACTAGATGACTGTTTATAGAGATTATAAAAATTCAGTTGTGATTTTCTCAATATGTATGATCTTTTCACATTTTTCCCTAAAGCTCTTTTATTTCCCATCGAACTGCCTTCAAATTTCGAGTATACATCCTCCATAGCATGTGTTTTAATAAAATGCATCGCTTTTTCTGAATTTCATTTCTGTTTTTGAAGGAAAATTGGATATTTGGTTGAAAATTGCCAAAAATTTACATCTGCCAATATACATATTTCAAACATTTATCAATAATATTTTATGGCATAAAAACAAAAAATAATGCATTTTGTCCTTTGCATATGGCTATATTATTCATTTGCAAAATTTCACACTATTCCATTCAATACTCTAGGAGCCTTAGACTTTTTAAAATGGCTAATTTTCAAAAAAACAAAATTTAATGTTAGGGGTGGACGAGCAGTATATTTTTTGTACCGGGCGAGAAGCTCGGGAAGTCACCCTACTTCCCACTGGGACTGGTCCCAGGAAGAGAAGTTGGTTCTGAGAAGCAGACTGCTTGGCACCTAAGGCGAGCAGTACATTTTAGGTACCAAGGGGACAGCTCCGGAAGCCTGGACCGGTCCCGGGAAGTCTAGGTCGGTACTGAGAAGCAGACTTCTTGGCGCCACCCGAAGTCGGTACCCAGAAGCAGACTGCTCAGCGCCACTCAACTTCGAGACTGCACACATAGGCTGGTCTTGTCTCTACTTCCCGTTGTCGATTTCCCGTTTCTCATATGATCACTCGTCTCGTGCAACTTCCCTTCCCGCTGTCGAGCAGAGGATCACTTCCCGAGAAGCCTAGGCCAAGGCTTTGACGCGGGAAACGAGTACTCCGCTCGTTTCGTGCCCACTCCTATTCAATATGGTGATGTTGTCAAAGCAACTGGATGCAAAACAATCATTTTTTCCACACATTTCCTCTAATTTGGACATGCTGAATGTGAATTGAAACGTAAAAAATACCCAGTTCTTACATTTGCAAAATCACTCTCAGGACCCGCACCCCCCCTTAACCGAGAATATATATTAAGCAAGTTGACTTCTTGTGGGTAACACTCCGTTACCATTATGCCAAAGAACACATCAATTACCGGTGCATAAAATCAAAATTGCATATTTACCTGTTCAATGAAACAGACGACTATTGTGACTGAAAAAATAAACATTCCTCCCAATCCAACTAAGAGCAAAGTCCGACGACCAGCTCGATCCATCAGTAGGGCTGACATCAAACTCATAACTACATTAATAGCACCAGTGCCGATGGTGGCATACTGTGAATTGGCCTCCGACAAATGTGCTGACATGAAAATACTGGTAGAATAAAAGGTGACCTGTGAAAGAGAAACAAATTTCAGGAGGAATCTGCAGAATCACGCCTCAAGTCAGATGCTAATTCAATATTTCAGTAAACAGAGTCAGCCCATTCACAAAGTCAGTTATTCATGGTTTATTCAATACAGTTTTCTGGATATGGCAGTTATATCAACAGTAAATGACACTTATAGGTAACATCCTCTAATTAAGAGCCCAGTACATTTCAAAAACTATATGTAATATTCACTTAGAACTTTCATTGATAATATTATTTGCATTTAAATATTAAAACATTGTCAGAAACAAGCTGAACAAATGTAACATGTAACTGTAAATTATTGAAGTGATAGACTTAAATTGAAATGTCTGAGAAAAAAAAATGTTTTCAATCATTGAAATATCTGAAAAAAAGGTTTTCAATCTAAACATAAATCTGAAAAATGATAAAGAACACTGAACATGACAAATCTGACAGTTATGCGGATATTCTTATTTTAAAAACCATAGGCCAAGCATAAATGCCAGAAGACTAACTGGGCCAAAATTGATTGGACTGGGGTGTTCTATACCAAGGACATGGTGGAGAACATATAGAAAAAGCTGTGATATGATGGATTTATTTGTTAAAATTAAGTTTTTCTACTTACCTGAAAACAAAAAAAAGAATCTACTAACATGTAATGGAGTCTCAGAAATTGACAGCTTGAAAGCTAACCCAGCATTCTGAGGCAATATTTGTTCAACGGCAGATTGACAAACTTGGACATGTGTTTTTTTCTTCACTTATGCTGTAGTGATTATCCAGATTATCAGGAGATCCTTATAGCAATTTACCTCTTGGCTTGAAACTGGAGTGTTTCTTCTCTTGAGTATTACAGTTTACTATGACAAGTGTGATCAGCACACTGAATAACAACTTACAGCCATAAACCCAGAGAACTGCATAGACATTTGTAAGACAATGCAGATAATGAGAGGCCTGCGGAGCTCAGCACTTTGCCACAGATCTTTGACATTGAACTGAAAGAAGATACCAGTATGGTACATAAACAACAAAACTACAAAATGCTTGATGTGATAATTAAAACAGCAAAATAAAATAGCTCTGACTTACGCCAGCTAAGAACTTCAGCAAACTGACGGACTGCAAAAAAAGAGATAAATCATAATTTGATCGATGTAAATTTCTCAATTTTTTTTTTATATACTCAATTTTTCTATATACTGCACTCTAATTGCAGTTCTACCTCAACAGTAACTCTGATGATGAAATACACACACCCACTTCACCACAGCTAAGACAAGAAAAAGATGATGTTGCAGACTTTAAATTTAAGATGATTAGCCATGTTCTATCTCTTGTTTGAATTGATCAGCAGATTATGACATCTAGACTGGAAATAACAATTTAACATATATATTTCATAACAACGGAATACTGATGATCAATCATATTTACAGGTGGTTCTCTGATAACATGAAAAGATAATTAATCAAACATACTGATCGGCATAACACTAACAGAGAGGAGATAGGAATAAATATAAAAAGGATGAGGGTTTTGCTACCAGGCAGTCTTAATAGTTTAACTAAAAGTTGTAAGTACATGAATAAGCCCTGTATCTCACCCTAACTCTAACACTAACTTTAACTTTAACCCTAACTCTAACCTACCCTAATCCAAACTCTAACCCCAACCTAACCCTAACGCTAAATCTAACACAAACACTAAATCTAACCTTGACCCTAAATTTAACCCTAAAGCCACTTGGCCTGTTGTAGAATTTCTCTTTTTTTGAGTCTAGAATCTGTAAATTCTAATTCAATGTCCCAAATAAATCAAATGATACAATTTGATTGGCAAAAAGGAAAACCCTGGTTGCAATAGACAACTGAATTTATTTTGACCACCTGGTCACAATAATAAGTGCCATAAAAAAATCTATTGGGAAAACTTCAGAGAAACAAATCAAAATTTTTGTTTGACACATATATATATATATTCAATTTTTTTTTATGTTTTACTGCCAGAAAATGACACTGGAACTTCATGACAGTTTAGGAGCACAAGGTGCAAACAGGAATGCTGATTTATCCTACACAGACCTTTGGTGAATTTTGCTGTTCTATTCTTTCTTTCCTCATGGCTTCCAGTTCTTCTTCTACATATGTTGTATTTCTCAACCACACCAGTGCTGATGAGGAAATAAAAAGACTTTTTGAAGAGGCTTGTAACAGTTACATATCCTATTTTTAATCACTGTAAGTGATGGCTGTTTCACTGAAATAAAATATTTAATCTGAAATGGCACTTTCTAGATAGTCCTTGTCCCTTTTGTTAACATATATACATATAATTTGCAATCTAAACTAATCTAGTCTGTCTTTGACATGACTGCCCCCTTCCTTCTCCCCCCTCTAAACCCTTAGCCTCTTGTATCCCCTTTTTCTCTACTGAGTGGAATCTATAAAACTCATAGTAATTCATTTTATCCAAATGTCTATTGGCAAATTACTCAATACATTTAAAACAAAAAAATGTCAATTTATGGAATTCAGTAACTTAAAAAATGGAACTGATGTAATAGTGGCTATAACAAAATTCATGGTGAGCAATATCACAAATGTATCGGTTCTTCTGCGCAACTTCAAAACTTTTATGCTTCACAAGACAGGTGAGTATAAATGAACTTTTTGACGCAGCAAAATCCCAGACATCTTTGGCGATGGACAGTCCGAATCTCCTAATGCTCACATGGTGCTAATGATGGACCAATAGCCTGATTAAGATTGTGAGCTGTGAGGTGATATAGAGGTATCCGCTTCGTGTTGTCTGTTCGCATTGCGGAGCGTACTGTGATATGTTCAAATAATACAACATGAATCTCTTTTGTACGTTTCTCAGTCAACTAACAGGGCCAAAACAGAAAAACTGAATATTTCTGTACTCATTTTAATTTTTTAAAAATAATTTAAAAAAAAAAATAAGGACCTGGTCCTGTGGCAATTCAGATCCAGTTCATCAAAAAACAAAATAGTTTTGAGCCCATCTAGCATATTAAAAATATGAGTGAGAACAATAAATATGTCCGACCTTGTTCTGCTGCTGCATCATCTCCCTTATTGACCAGTAGATGGCGTGGAGACTCTGGACACCAGGACAAGGTCAGCAGGCTGTATATGGCGGGGACTGCGGGCAGTGCTGCAGAAAAAAGAAACATATAGGTTTTGCTAGATAGTCCACAAAGAGGCATCATATAAAACGTGTCTAAATGCATGGACGCCATGCTGCGTTTTTTTGTTTATCAGTGTAGTAGCCTGACCACATGAAAATGAAAGTACCACCCACACAAACTATAGTTTATAAAGTGTACATATCTACTATAGTTTCTAATCATCTGCACATTATATCAGATCATGAGCTTGATTTCTCAGATTTCTAATGGGGACTGTTTTTGACCAGCCTTGTTTTATCCCTTTGCCAGGCACAAGGGATGTTGAACAAGCAGCATAGAGAGGGAATAAATGACTTCTACACTGTTTCTTTGAAATGTACATTGTAAAAAAAAAAAAAATATAAAAAAAATTCATTGTATAAGGAAATTGCTTTCTTCATTTCGAAATTAAATTCGCAAAAAAAATTTCTGATCAAAATTTTGTGATTTTTTCAAATGACAAGAAGAAAACTGGGCTTGTCCTTTTTCTTCTTCACCAATTCTTGTTTCTGATACAGGGAAGAAATGGTGCTGGTCAAAAGCAATAACCATCAGTCAAGCTTATTCTAATTTGTCACTCCTATGTGTATTTAATGGTGTTTTAACGCAGACAGCTGTAATGCGTTTCATGTGCATATTTCAGCATTTCCAGTCATCAAGCTATCATGAGGCTTCTACATACAGTAACAGGATTGCTGGGACCAAATTTCACAGATATAACTGAGCTGCTGTGAAATAGGAGAACAATGGAAAAACTGCTGTTACCTAAACATAGGTGAGATTTTTTTCCATGGATTTCTTCCATTTCTGAAATTTAAAAAAATTTTTGCAGGTTCCAGTAGACCACAACAGTAATGAGAACACTGCCGTATTTTACTAGTGATTAATCTGTAAGATCGTCAGTAGAGTAATCTTGTGGTCTCCCAAACATTAGTTGTTATGTAGCACACAAAGCTACAAAGACCTGAGTTAGGGGTCATGGTTGTAAGCGCACCAGTGAAAGAGTAGGCTGGCCCTGTGTTCAGCTCTTCCTCACATCCCCACTTCCCCCACGTACATCATTCTGCCTAGAGTTACTGTGGGCTGAGTTCACTGAAAGATCAACCACATCATATCACTTCCCCTACCTACTTCCCTACTCCTACTGGGCTAATCTCTTTCCACTCATTTTCTCTTTTTCAAGGTGCTCATATGGTCTGTAAGTACCACACTCAGCTCTCCCCCCCCACCCCTTAAATATCAAGCCAGTCAGTATGGTAGCACAAAGCCAAATGTTAATGCTCTGATTTTCTGTTGTAAGTAGTCTTATTATAGATGGCTACCACTGAGTGTTGGTATTTCCAATCCACCTGTCATAAAGTGAATTTTGATTATTTCATCATTTCAAATGTACCAGTCTTAAGCAAGTTTTGAGTATTCCAGTAGCTACCACAAGCACTCACTTTGGGTTGATGGAAAAATTTCAAGCAAAGCAAAATTTGTCAGAAAACCTATTTTTTCCTTTCTCATAAGTCTCCTCACAGATGTTTGTTTTGCGTGAAATAAAGACATATTTAAAGTTCATTATCTTTTTTTGTTTGACTATCTGTGTGATTTAAATGTATGTAGCTTATAATTATTTTACTGATAACTTAGCTTTAGAGCTCATATGCACAGTTCTTACGTTCTGCATTTGAATGCATGCGAGACGTTGCCAACCCTCCTCTTTTTAAACTTGAATAACAAAACCGTGAAAAATCGCATAAAAAGAAAAATGTCATTTTAAATTCATGATCTTTTTGATACTTCACTGACCTAATATATATCATTATCGCCTTGCAAAACTGGCGTTTGATGCTGTGATGTATGTGTGCCACAAATGTTTGTAAGTAGGTAAAACTTTCAAAATTCATAATTTTGTTATTTGTTGATGGATTTTGAAAATATGTTTTTAAAATAAATGTTTAATAGCATTGTAATATTTTAGTTATATATATGTACAGTGGTCACCGCCTAAGAACTCTCCGCCTAAGAGCCCAGTCCACTTATAAACCCGCCTCTGCTGCAAAACAGAATTTTTCCTCTATAATTGCCTAAGAGACCAGTGTTGGGCAAAGACACCTGAGTACTCATGGTATAATCAAAGAGAACTATATTACCAAGAGGGGACAGCTCCTCATAAGCCTTTGCCCATGCGCGTCCGCGTCGCCTCGCCGTCTCGCCAGAATCTCCGCGTGTATGCTGAGCCGCTATGGTTTGGTTGCCATGGTTGCTAGGTGATTCCTTATGGCTTGATTTCGTTGTTGGGCAGGACTAAGACATGTGGGCCAGTAATTTCAACATATTTAATAATTCATTTCATCACAAAAACAAAAAAAAAATCTGGGTGGGGATGAGATAAGAAGAAGGAAGAAAAGGGTGAAAATTATTTCAAGATAAGAAAGAGGAAAAAGAGTGAAGAGAGGTAGAGGGTCTAAGTGGTCTATGCCTGTTCTTTCTGTTGGTGGTGAACTCGGAGTCTTCAAAGTGAAAGGAACATAGGACATGTGGAGCTATTTTGGTATTTTTGCGTTTAGTCCTTCTCTACGACAGCTTATAACCTACCGTTTACACCTTTCCACATCTAAGGGAAATCTGAAAAATGATAGGTCTGGCCCGTTGTATCTGCGACAATTGATAGCTGCACACCACTTTGGCTTTTCTGTTTCCTCTTCTTAGTCATGCCTCAACCTCAACCGAGTCTTCAACTACATCAAGCACCAAATCCACATCGAGTTCAAAGTTTGCATCATTTTCATGTACAGAATGTGAGGTCTTAGTTATATTGTCCGCATCCATGGCTTCAGTTGTATTCACACAAGTATCCATGCTTATGTTTTTGAACCTAAAAATGTGGTATATTAAATTTCAGTGAGCAACTTATAACACTACCCCCAAATAATGGGGATGGGTTCCTAGAAGTCAGTGAACCACCACTTAACATGAAAGCTAATGGGCAAGGCTTCCTGTAAATATATATTTAGGAAATCTGTCACTAGATTGAAATCTGTCACAAGATTAGAACTAAGCTTATACAATTTATTCTATATCAAAACTCTAAAGATCTATGAATTCGTCCCACTTGTCTGCTCATAGACAATATTTTCAACATCCACATTTACAGTCCTAATTTAGATTTTCTGTAGTTCTAATAGAATCGATCTACTTATTCTATTCTATGGTCTAGATCTAGACATCAATTCTGTTAGTGGATCGATTAACAAGAATTTGGCCAAAAATTGTATCAGGAATAAGAATTCAGAAATCTAGGTCTAGATCTCATTTTCTTTGGTTCTTCAATAGAATCTAGTCTAAATCTTAAATCTAGAATCAATAGACCAGCCTACACCTACACACCATTTAAAAAAAAAGGGCCGACCTTAGTTTCCCGAAGAGTTGGTATAATAATTTGCTATTTTCCCTAACCCTATCCTAAACCCTAACCTTAGCCCTAAACCAAACCCTAACCCCAACACCCTAAGTTCTCATATTACGATAGAAACCCTTCGGGAAAATAAGCACTTCGTAAAAAAAAAAAAAAAATACAAAAATACAAAGGTTAAAATCTCATCAGCGTCCGCGTTAAACCACTGGAGAAATCAGACGTACCCTAGGTCTAGGCC
>JBCAUA010060720.1:0-11318 GCA_038406235.1 Peronia verruculata
AGAATGTTTCTGCAAAATTTGGTGGTTTTGTGACCGATGGTTTATGAGAAATTTGGGTTGAAAAGTAGGGGGAAAATCCAAAATGGCCACTGTTTTCATGCGTTTCCATGGCAACCATGAAAACTTTTCATGAAAAACTACCCTAGAGTAAATAAGGAACACACTTCCAACACATTTATAGCATTAAAAGAGTGTTCAACTAAAAAATGTGGATTTTAGCTTTCACTGCCGACCTTGGCCTTAAATCTTGCCTTTCCTGAATATAAAAATGGTAATAGAAAGTCGATTAGTCCATTCTAAAGTGTTTGACCCGTAGTCATTCAATGGTGGGTCTAGCCTCCTGTCAACTAGGATTTGGCTCCTTCTGGCTGCTTCATGCAGTGGCAGATCATGTATTTGAATATATAGAGGAAAAGAGTGCATAAAACGCTTGACTGTGACCTCTTCTAGCAATATCTTAAGTACCAGTGCCAGGCATGGACACTGGATGACCAGTCTAAGGCACAAAACCCCCCACAAAAACTGCTGATTATCAGATGATCAGTGTAAGTGTTCTAAAATGAATTTTCACATCCTATAAGTAGTGAAATTTTCTTTTCTTCCTGCTGCTTCTGAGCTCAGTTGTGCAAAGTCAACACTCTTGGTTTAGATAGAAAAAGATATGGGGGGCACACATAGGCCCTCAAAAACCTGGAAGTGTCTCTATGGGAGCCCTTATAATGATGAAGGGTGGGAAGCAAAATTCAAGAAAACATACACCCAGAAATCCAAAAAATGACAGGAAACACAGAAGTCACAGGGAGAGGGCTAGTATATTAAAAAGGACTGTTCTGAGCTTGAAAGCCGAACAAAAAACCCTCTATGTCAATTTTTGCTGAAAAGAAACTTCAAATGTATTTATCTCAAAATCCATATTTTTTTCCCACTATTTTGCTATCTACTTTATTGTTTCAAAACCAGTTCTAACTAAATTGGTTAAACATCATTTTCACAAGATCAAAATTCATATGTATGTGAATTTCATTTGGTTGATACGTTTTTGAGAAAAATAGGTTTTAATATGGAAAAAAATGTGAAACTTGAATTTTTGTTACATGGCATTTTAACAAATTTTTGGAAAATTTTCCATTCAATAGGAAGGGCTGAAAATATGTAATTTTTTTAGATATTATAACAAACAATATGGTTACCACGTTCTATCAAGTTCCGGTGAAATTTGTTGGAGGAGGCAGATTTTAAAGTCAGTCAAATTAGGGAAGCCAAAATCCAAGATGGTGGTGTTGCCATGGCAACCGTTTGAAAAAGTGAAATGTTTCTCCATTGTTTTCCTCTAATTTGAACATGCTGACTTTGATGGAAAAAGTTAAAAAAGTCTATCTTCAATAATAATAATAAAAAAATCACCTCCAGACCTCCCCCCACGCACACACACACATCCTAAAGAGACAAAAAGAACAAAATATCAGTGCAAAGGCAATGAAAACAAGAGAAAACAGAAAAAAAAAAATGGTCTTGTTCCAGTCAGAATGAGTCATAAGTTTCTGGATTTAAACAGAGACATCACAGGTTGAATGCGATGAAGATGGTCTGATGTTCATATTGTTACATTGCAGGAACTGAGAGAAAACTTATAATATAAACAAGAAAATGTCACTCCTACGGGTAGATTATAAGTAGCCTCTATCAAGATGTAAAGATTTATGTGCTAAATTATAAATTTTGCCAGTTTTGCCTCTGATATTCATCTGGTGATGAGGGGTAGAGCCATGACAATTCAATTTTCTGTCATATCTCTGAATACAAGTCAAACTAGGCTATAACTTTTTTTTTAACTACATATAAGGGCATAAATTAAAGCTTCACAAGGCAATACTAAATCATTTGGTGGAAAATTTAAAGATAGTTCATTTGACTGGCTGCAAGACAAATGACAGTTCTTTCAGAACAACCATAAAACTGTATATGACTTAAATACTGCAATCATTTCCAAAAAGAATAAAATCTTTCAGACCGACCATTTTTAAATTCTATACTTGTCTGCCTCAAAAACTATCATTTTCCGCAACAGAGAAAGGAACTTGCAATTTTTTTTAAAAACTCACCATAGTTTGTGATAATCTACGGAGCATTTCTAAATATTCTGCATCATTCATATATGAGTCTGATGAATCCTCTTCACTAATGACATCACTCAGCTGTGAAAAGTTCTTACAAGTTTACATTAAAATGTACAGGCATGATCGATCATATTTATACTATGTTCAACAAAGTACAAGTCAAAAAAAAAAAGAAAAGAAAAACAGTACAAAAGCCACAGATTTACAATACGTGTGACAAAGTCTATCTCAGTAATTTAATTACTTCACAAAAACATTTGTAGGCAAATAAATAAGGAACATTTGTCTGTTTCACAATTGACAGCATTAAGAAGAAATATTTAAATTATGATGTAACAATCCATAAAATGACAATAAAAAATCTGTATGTCTTCACACATCACAAAGTATGCTTGCATCTAGAGCTTCTAAAATTTACAGCAATATTTCCAAAAACACACATGAATATTTAGACTTGCTCATGCTGACAACAAGTTATGCCTTGACTATTATCATTTCCATTTCACACTTATATCAATAGTTCTTCACACGTACTGGCAAATGTGAAGCATGATAGATGACGGGTTAATTATGATCTAAACAGTGTTTGACACAGCTTCTCTCTTAATAATCAGAGAAATTATGAAGAAAACCCTCTTCAGGTGCCCGAAAAGTACATTAGAACACAAAGTACACCACAGTGACCAATCCATTAATTCATTTTTATCTGAGATAAGCATTTTCTAGATTTAACTGTGGAATACACAAACATAAATAATCCAATTATTAGAACCCATAACTCAAGATCAAATCAAACAATTTGCATTCTGAATTAATAAATGAAAGAGCAGACTATTTGGATAAGGGCATAAGGGCATCCCTGAAAAGAAAAGCTAAAATTGTCTGTCTTGTCACATCCATCAATTTTAGATTGAAATGTACAGACAAGAATAAAATGGGTTTACCACAAGGGAGAATTCAAAACCATTTCCCCATGATTGCTCTCCCCAGTCCACTTGATTTCCTTGAAATATACCATGGTTCTGTGGTGGCATTTTAATAAAAATGCAAAAAATGCATCTATTCATAGGCAAAGCCACTTTGTATCACTTCTACATAGGACAGCCAATGGGGGCAGTGGCGGAGCAGTTATGTGTCCACTTTTCCAGGAAAACATTGTGGATCTTAGGGCATGGGAAGGATTTAGAACTTGCATTTTTTTCCAGCAACTCAATGGTCTCCTAACCTTTTGGAAACAGACAACAGCAAATACATTCAAGCATCTTCAATAACCTGTGGGCAAGCATCTTCAATAACCATCAGCAGTTCAGGAGAAAAGTAGGTAGAAATGTCAAAATACACATCACTCTTTGACAGACTTAATGCACAGCTGTTATGATGCATATGTAATTTAGAAAAATAACTCACCAGAATTTCTTTGTCTTTATTGTCCAAAGATTGTCCATCTGCCTCCATGTCCTCATCACCAGTGGCAGCCATGTAGTCCTGTAGAGCCTTCAAGGGCTTTTGTTTGAGAGGGGCCACCCTCTGGTGAATGAAAATAATGAAGCGTATTAATGAAACAGTCTTGGTTATTCCATTCAATCTGATTCTCAAACGTCCAGTTATTTGTACAGTACGGTATCTGAGCTCAAACAGAATTGATTTTATTTCTCACAAATCAGTCATCTTCAATAACCATTCTTTGCCCTGGCCTGGGCTTCACTTTAAACCTCACATATTTCCTTTTTGTGTATCAATACATACTTTTTCTTACTTTTTTTCTTTGTTTATTTCTTTCCCTCCTTCCTACACTGCTTTCTGCTTTCCTGCTGATCTTCCATCTTTGTTATTTCCTTCTTTTTTTTATTCCTTCCCTTCTTCTGTCCATGCAGATTTCTTGACTTTCTTCCATCCTGCTTCCCATTTCCTCTATATTTTCCTCTAGCCTTTCTATGGTGAAATATTATAATAAATATCCACCAACCAGAGCTTTTTCTCTGTCAGGAGACTCCCACAGATAAGGTTGTTGCTGTTTCCTCTTTTTCAGGTTTTCCTCTTCTCTCAGAATTTTCTGCATGATACTCGCTTTCTTCAGTTTTTGCTGCTCCTCAAACTGCCTGTTTGGCACAAATAGTAGATACAAATGACAATCTCTCTACAGGTGTCACACAAAGTTAAAACAGATGTCAATACCCTCTTAACTTTCTCAGCCAGTAAAAATTGTTTGTGGTTAGATACCTGTCGTGTTATCTTCTCAATTTACTGTTTTGACTTCTAGTTATGTTAATGCCAATTATTTCTTACATGTCATACCCAGAGTGTTTCAAATAAGTATTTTCTACAATAATGAGATAGAGACATGATTAACCACATTTACTCAATAAATATTCTTCCACCATCGTGAGCTTGAAATATGATTAATTACACTAATAAAATAAATGATTCTTTCACCATTAGGAGCCTGAAATAGTATTTTGTTTAAAATCATGAGACATGAGATTGAAATATGTTTAGGTAAGTATATATAAATTATGAAAGATCAGTATATTCCCCAGAATAATTTACGATAAGGCATAAGGAAAGTTTGTCATAAATGACTGAGTCTTACTGTTTTTGCTTCTCCACTTCATTCAGGCGCTTTTTGACCAGCAGGATTTCCTCAGAGTTACCTCCCTCAGCTTCAATTCTCTCCCTTTCATCTTGCTCTGCCCTCTTCTCCTTCTCTTCTGCAGCTTTATCTCTAGCTCTGATAGCACGTAAATTTTCCTGTTTTCATAATAAATATTAATAATATTTTGGTCCTTGTGTGGCTTTATTAACCTATAATGGCAAAATATTGAAAAACAAAGGAAAGAGAGAGAGAAAAAGAGCATCCAACATATTTCTGATCAGACTCAAACCAAAATTTTGGACATATAGATGAGGTACATTATCTTGTCTTATAGACAGGGAATCAGACAGTTGTCCACAAATGGCTAAAAGACATACAGACAATATAACATATTGGAAAGGGAAACATGAAACTAACATATTGAAAGATATTACTTTCTATCACTGATGGTGAAGAAACCATGCAATGATTGTGAACCTTTAGGCCTTCAATATTGGAAATTCAGGTTACAGCAACAGAATTTTGCACATATAATTCTCCATCATGAGTTGACAGAACATACAACTTAAGCCAAATGTGGTGTGAGAAAGTCATTAATACCCCTTTAGGGAATGTTGTATCACAATATAACAATATCTTAGAAACCTCAATTTGAAAGAAATTAAACGTCTATAACCCAATCTGACATCTGTGTTGTATATTTGGAAGATTGGATGACTAATAGAAATGTTGATACTTTATTTGAGCAAATAATTATACACACTTCATTTAAGCAAATACATATACAGCACAAATTTTATAAATGAAATGTTTTCAGTCAGTTCAAACTGTCCCATTAGTGTTTCATATCCAGCACTGTTTAAGCACAATACCATTACTTTCTTGTAAAAACTATCCTGGGTCATGGAGAGTTAAGTTTAAATTTGATCAGTTCTTCATTTATCCTGCCAGTGCTTCAGTCAGATGAACATAGCAGGAACTCTATGGTGGGCATAGCAATCCACTAGTCCCTTGGTGGCCTGGGGAATTTTATGTCAAAGGTGGTTCACCATACCTGAGTTCTTGCAGTCATATCAATGCAGACACAGTCAGTCATTACTTTGACTATTCTTTGGCATTTTGTCATTCATGAAGTGTATATGGTGTGTTTTGTTTGAATGCATATTGTCCCAAGTCATTTGCCCGGGATTTTGACTCTTTTTACCCAACCATAGACCACAAAGACTAATAAATATAGTTTTGCCATTTATACACATATCAACTGCCAGATTACCCTATTGTGTGCAATGTCACTCTTCAGCTTCAGCAGCATGTCCATCTTGTTGTTCATGTCTGTTTTGTACCTGTTTTCTTCCTCATGTTGCCGCTGTTTCAATCTGGAACAAAAGAGCAAGAGATCAACTGAATGTTGAGGAGAGCATATCAGGAACACAAACCAGGACAATTTACAAATGCCTCATGGCCTTGAGTCAGAGGTTGCTGGACCTGATCAGAGAATTCTGGGGTTGAATATGATGAAGGTGATCTGAAATCAATGATTTTATACTGCAGGAACTATAGAAAAATTCATCCCTGGGAAAAAAAAAATGTTGCTCCTGTGGGCTGATTATATGTATAAAAGAATTTTATCAGGTGAATATAAAATTTTATGACCTAAACTATTCATTTGACCAAGTTTTCTGGTGATATTAGCTGGTGCTGAGAGATGAACCCCATGTCTTTTGAATTTTCTGCAAATATCTCTGAATACAATCAAGGTAGCATGAGACATTTCTCACTACATGAAAGTGCATTTTATGTGGCAGTGTTCAGTCAGTTAAGTAGAAAACTGACATAAGATTGATATTTGACCGGCTGTGCAAAAGATGTTTAGAATGAATGAGTAAAATAATACTGATAATAATTCACCTTAGATTGGTCTAAATTTTGAAGGCAAAATAAAATAGTAATAATAATAATAATCAGGCTTAGTCTCCTTTGTCTCAAGATGGATTAAGCCTTATTATTTGAGGTTCTGCAAAAAATAATCATCATATTCTCTCATTCCTTGAAGTTTGCAAGTCTCTCTTTTTTTCCTCTGTGCACTTTCATTGATTTTAACAAGAAGAAAAACAGAAACAAAAACTAAGTGACAGAAGAATGCAAAAATAAACTTAGCAAACTTTAACTCTATAGATAGTGCCATTGCAATAATGAAAAGTAAAGTAATAAGAATCCAAGAAAATTATAAGCTAATTTTAATTGCCACAGCCAACAAAGTAACAAAAAAGCATTTTAGTGAGCTCAAAGAAGTTCTGCTTGTGTCTGCCTGATTTCGTAAAATAAATCTACCATGGTGTTTCATGAAGTAAATAACAAAATGAGCAAACTGAATTTTGTTACGTCCAAAGTCTTAAAGAAATCAAGTGCACCAGTCATTAGTTCATTCCCTATGGAACCCTTTTCCACGTTCTGATGCAACTCCAAAAACCACCCAGAAGAGGAATCATGGTAAGGGTGGAAACTTAGGGCTACAGACCAGAGAAAAAGTGAAACCACAAAGTGTTACATCAATGGAAAGGAAATAAGACATACAAAATGAATAAGTGTACATGATTTGTCTGCATGTCGTTGTTATTGAAAAAACTGGGGCCGAAAGTGTGATTTAAAAACATGAAGAGGAAAAACTCATAGTATGAATTTTCCAACTTGCCCTCAGCTGAGTCCAGAGTATGAATGATAGCTACTTCACAGAATCTTTATAAAAAGCTAAGTCAATTAGAAACAAGCACACAAAATTTCACATTGATAGCTTCAACCAGTTTTTTTTTTTTTTTTTTAAACATTTTTTAAGGTCAATACCTAACACAACCATAATCTATGAAATCTTGAAAAAAACAAAAAACAACTGTTTCTCCCTCAGATTTACTTGGTGGAACTGAGCCTGGATTCTCCGCCTAGGGATTGAAGTGGAAGTTTGATCAATTGAGTAGAGCTACAGCTAGCTTTATTTCTGTCTGTTCTTCCAGTTGAGCTGCTTGGTTGATTTATGTCATCTTACTCAGCTCTCTTATCCCATTCATGTACATAATATGCCTCTTGAAACTGATTATTTTTCACCTCATGTTCATCAAAATCTTCCATTTTCTAGAGAGATACATGGAACTAGCATATGAGATACCTTCTCTGCAGCATATCATGCTGGGAGGACAATCAGATTTACATTTTGAAGCCATGGCAACACTTGAACCACAACTGACATACGATCAAACTTTGTATTTGCCTCATGTAATGCTTTGTGGATATCTAAATATAGAAACTTTCATCACGTTTCTCTTCTGAATTGGAAACAAACTTATTTTATACTGTTGGATTTGTTGGATTGGAATTGTTTTGTGGTTTTATTAGTCTATTGCTGTCGATCACAGTGTACGGCCGATTATGGAAGATTATCAGCCGCTCATAAGACAGTGCGGCTGACTGCTGACTGTAGGGAATGAGTTAACGCTAAGAGAAACAAATTTTTCATGATACTCAGAGACACCTCTGTGTGAAACACTTACTTTGTTAGAGTCTTGTTCAAATACTTGTTGGCTCTCTCATGGCTTTTCTCTGCTTCTTCAACTGCTTGAATATGTCTCCTCTCAGCATCTAGCAGAGCATCTCGCTTGGTTCTAGAGAAGAAAATTTACAGCACTATCAGTTTTCAAATGATTATACATCCTAAAACAACAAGAACATTAACATTGTCCCATCACTGATATTGTCCAACAGATGACCACCACCTGTGACAACATATGACATGGATGGAGTGTAAAGGACTTCACTTTTTTGTTGGGTCTGTGTATAGTTTTAAACACCTCACAGTAATTTTGCAGCTTGTTATGATTCATTTAAGCTAAAGATGTTCATGTGTGAGACATACAATAATATTCTGTCTTTGTACTAGAAAAGTACAATGTATATCTCTATTTTTCTACAGTGAAGGGCAAACTGAGATGACAAAAGATATTGCCATATGAGATGCGACACAATGAATTCAGCCTCTTGTCAAATTTTGAGCATATGGATTTATTGGTATCGCTGTAAAAGTTATTCATTTCCCTTTCAGTGAGTGAAAAAATGATTGTTCTACCTCAGGTCAAAAGTGAGATATTGGCAATTAAGACAATGGATGTGACCTATTGCTGCATCTGACTTTATTGAGAAAATGGCCGATCACTTCTGTAAATCCTTGTTAGGCCATGCCACTAAATTACAAGTTTTGGGCATTTACTCAATCTATTTCAGCAAATTGAACTCTGAAATGCATTTTTAGATTGATATAGAAGGGTTTGGTGAAGAAAAAAAAACTGCATTAAAAAAATTCATTCACTGTTGAAAAAAATGTGATTTCTCTGGTCGGTTCAGTCTGACAAGCGCCTGATTTCATAATGTCACGTCTCATATTTTGTCAGTCTTACCTTTCATCTTTTCTCTTGGTGACAATTGCTTGCCGAGCTAGAATTTCTTCCTTATGAAGTCTGACCATGGCCATGTCAGTTTTTTCTTTGCTGAGTTGATGTTCCCTCTGCAGCAGATCATCCTCTGCTAGAATGAATTTGCCTCTCTCCACCTCTGCAAGAGCCAGCTCATATCTGATAAAACAATGGAAAAGAATGGAATTGAAAAACAGAATATAACCTCTTTTATTCCCAACGTTCATCTTCAGAGTTAATGGAAACTACATGCTGTTTCATTGCTGATTTTCTAACAGCCACTTATGTGCTTGAAAGAGAATGAAAGTATATTGTTATGCTTCTCTGAATTTTTGTAATAAGAGAATGAAAAACACTCATATCTTTTTACATAAACGCATTTACAAATGCATCTTGCTGGAGGGCAACTGGCTCTAATTATGGTGTTGTAGCAGGAAATGCAAAAAAAAACACAAAATATTATCGAAATGGTTTATTATAAAACTTAGAGACAGTATCTCTTACACTACTTTTTTTGTCTTCAAAATCACAATATTCACACTGTAAAGTGCTCTTAGCTATAGGAAATTTTAAAACATAATTTTAAAAAGATAAGTTGATTAAAAATAATCAGACAACTCCAAAACAGTCTTTTCTTTGTACATTGTTATTTAATTCAAAATGATATATATAATCTATTTATAAGAAGGGCAGCAGAACAGTTTAGATGAATACAGTGCAAAACATGAAGGAGAAAGGAACAATTTTCAAAGAATTACCTATTTTTATAAATTGGATTTAAATTAAAGTTATAATACTGATAAGCCACATTGTAAAAATTTCAATAACGTGAATTTATTTTTCATTTGTATGCTTACTCAGCCTGATCAAGGCGATCTATGATCATCAACTCCAGCTTCTGTTCAGATTCAAGCTCCTTGCAAACACGTTCATGGGCTGCTCTCACACGATGCACTGCTGACCTGAAGGACAAACATGGAGCAAAACAATCTCTGTTGACAATTAAAATAAAATAAATCCATTCTTATAAAAATGTATTTAAAAGATTAATGTCCACATTTCAACAAATTATTCTTGAATGTAGTGTTTATCTGCTAAGTGTAGATTATTTACTAAAAGGGACATAGTTTTGAGATTCCAACACTTATTTTGATTAAAATTAAAGACTTGAAGATCAATCTGCAGAGACCATTCTATGATATGAGGATTCAGATATTTCAATTTAACTGAAGTGGATTTCCATTACCATTGTCAAAGCCAATGGTCTTGCGTAATTGAAAATGTTAAGATAAAAAAAAAACTGCTGTAATTGTACCACCGCTGAGTAAATCAGTGACTTTAGATGACCATGGAAATAAGGAAAGTGTTTCTACTAAACTTACTGATTTCCATCTGATTCCTTGGTTTGTATTTCCATAAACAATTTGTCTCGCTCTCCTTCATATTGTTGTATTTGATCTCGGCATTTCTTTAGTTCTTCCCTGTGTATATACAACTTATGGATTATGACATTATAGCATGAACATTTCAAGTCAATCTGCAAAATCTGTGGTCAATCATATCTAATAAACATGAAAAATTCAAACCAATATGCAAAAGTCTTACTTTTGAAGCTTAAAACATAGACAGTCTCTATCATTAGACAGGCCTGATTAAAGAGACAAAGCAGATGCCAAATGATCTCCATTTTAAAGCAATGAACAAAATGAGAGGAAACTATAATGAGGTAGTTTTACAGTGACAAAAAATGAATATGCAGCACTTGAGTTAGGTATTCACCTTGTTTTATCTGTCAGATACTGAGCATGTCTCACTTTTTCCATCAGCTGGTTCAGATGGCTGCGCAGGTGAATCATACGTATCTGTTCCTGCCAGTTTATCTTCTCCTCAGGAGTTTCAGGGTATTGCTGGGGATATCTATAAGTAAAGGATGGGAGAACAAGCAAAATTAATGCTCATAAGACAGACTGACAGCAAAAGCTGAACACTTGTCCAAATAATTAGACAAAAATTACAACCACATCAAGTATGAACATTAAGGGGGGCAGCGCGTCCTGAAATGTGGATTTTGCCAAAAAAAATGCGATTTTGAGCTTTTGTTTTCTCTTAAAAGTACTGCCTTTTCTGCGTGTAAAAATGGTATCAAAAAGT
>JBCAUA010060731.1:0-10000 GCA_038406235.1 Peronia verruculata
TTGTTGTTGTTGTTGTTGTTGTTGTTGTTGTTGTTGTTGTTGTTGTTGTTGTTGTTGTTGATGTTGTTGTTGTTGTTATTGTTGTTGTTGTTGTTGTTGTGTTCAACACTTCTTTACATTCTCTGCGTCTCTTTTCTCTCTTCCCCTCCCCCACCCCTTCCTTTTATTCCCTTCCTTTTTCTCATTCTCTCTCTCGTTCTCTCTTTCTCTCTCTCCCTCTCTTTCTTTCTCTCTCTCTCTCTCTCTCGCTAGCCCTCACGCTATCTCGTTTTGCCCAGTTTTCTTCCAAAGTCTTTTGTCTCATTCATCCAGCTTTCTCTTCTTCGTTCTTTCCTCTCCACCATTTTCAAAAAAAAAAAAAAACATATATCTCACTCATCTTTTTGGACATGATTATTTTAATATTTTCCCCCAGCTGAGAGACAGGAGGCTGATGGCTCGGTCACTTCCTACCTGGTCAGAAAGAACGTGGAATCCTTGAGTCCCAGAGAAATTAAATCATTGGTCCAAGCCATGAGTGCTGTTCAGGCTGACAATTCCGCTGATGGTTTCCAGTCCATTGCATCTTTCCACGCCCTACCACCTCTGTGTCCTCACCCCAGCGCTAGCCACAGGTCAGTTGGTAATGCCCACTAAAGGCCTCAAAAAGTTCACTTGATTGTAAAGTAAGTCTTGTAGTAGATGGTCCAGACCAGAGCTGCTTATCCTTTCCTTTTATCATTGATATCGACAGCACCAACTAATGGTTTCCATCACCAGCTGGTAGATCACGAGTCTTACTGTATTCCAACGGTTCTCCGAAAGTTCAAAGATTTAGTCATTTTGTCATAGGTTTCCGTGGAACAATGTCTTGAGGTAACTAATACATCCCGGCGATCTCGCAAGACTTTTTTTTTTTTTTTACCCAGATGAAATATCTGTTATTGCTGTTGTTGTTGTTGTTCTGCAGGTATTAACAAACGTATAAAAAGTGATCATAGAATCTTTATAACATTGAACAGTGGGAGCCTTGGTGTGTTCTCCGGTGAATTTCAGGACCTGGCTATTTCAAATTAGACTGATCATGTTCTGCCAGTTTTAGAAACTATATTGATATAGTATTGTTATGGTTCATAAGGGAACACTGTTTTTATTTTTTAAAAGCATGAGGATAAACCAATACGATTTATGGTGAATACGTCTGTTCTTAATAACAAATCATTCTCATCAACAGAACACATCATGTAAGTTAATATATCACAGCTATCACATGAATTAGACAGACGCCTTATTTCATATTAAGAAAGGTTTTCAAAGCCGAAATTAAACTATAAATTAACTGTTTTTATTGTTAATGAGTTGCCATAACTCATCTTGTGCAGTCAAGCAGTTGCACAATTGCGCTATTAGTATAAAGATTCCATTTTGCTGAGATTATGGTGCAAACGAAAGGAAACCGTTGTTCATTTCTATACAAAAGTCTGTTACAAAAATATGCTTTGAAAGAAAAATTCTTGTTTGGGGAAAATTGGGATGTTGCTTTCGGTATTAGTGAAAACGGTGCTGTTTTCAAAGAATGAAGTGACGATACAAGTCTTTTACTGTTGTGGAATGTTTTGTTTCAATAAGTGAAGAAATATTGAAACGGTGATGTAAAAGGTGTTTTATCAAACTATGGTTTACATGGCTCTATTCTTCAAAATGTTACTTGCTATCTCTTCCTTGCCAGATATGCTTGCTGTATCCACGGCATGGCTACCTTCCCCCACTGGCACCGTTTGTTCACTGTCCAGATGGAGGACGCTCTGAGACGTCATGGCTCGGAAGTGGGCATTCCCTACTGGGACTGGACACGGGCTACTGACCACCTGCCCAAGCTACTCACCCAGACCACCCACACCAACCCATACACTGGAGACGTCATCGACAACCCCTGGCACGGTGCCAGCATTGACTTTGAGCACTCGCACACCGAGAGAGATGTTCAGGTATATGTCGCCTAATGTATTATGCATCATCATGCTTGTACAGTACCAAACTGAACCTCAAGATACACTAAACAAAACATGATAGCTCTCTGAAAACATCCAATCGACTGACTGATGGAATTTCAGTTCCGAGGGTGAATCGTAAGTATAAAGTTGACCCTAAATATGCCATTGGTGCCGGCCATTGTTGGCGAGTAAAGGTGTATCATATTTGTGTTTGTGTTTTTTATTTTAATTACATTGTACTTGTTCCACCAGTAGACTCACTTTTTCTAAGCTTGTACAATGTATTACATTTATCTCGATGTTATCGATGTTCAAGTGTTACACGTAACTTCAGCGAATGTGGTTATCATTGTCAATGTAAAGAAGAACATGATGCAAATACATATCAAACAAGCATGAGCGATACTCTACACAGCTGGTAATGATCCATGTCATTATGTCTACAAATTGATAATTGTGATCAAGTGGGCGTGTAATATGTGAGCACATATGACTGAATTTAAACCAGGATGCCCGAGATAATAAAAGTGATCAGTGTACTTCGTTCTGAGATACCCTGAAACGTCGAGGTCCAACAACTCGAAACAGTAAGAATTTTCACAGCATCGGAACTCTTTTAAGATTTTGAACCGTGTCCATAGTCCTGTTTTACAGACAGTATCTAATTTGATGACTGTGTGGAACGTAGAATAACAGGAAAATGCAACTCGTGCACGATTATTTAAGTACACACAATACGGATTCACATAGACAGACACAGACTCTAGCTCACTAGTGACACTTCGAGTGAAAGAAATTTGACATAATACTATTATCCTTTTCATTCTTTATTCACAGGGCGATTACCTGTTCAAGCTGGGCCCACATGGCTGGGACACCTGGCTGTTCAAGCAAGCTCTGCTGGCTCTGGAGCAGGAAAACTACTGTGACTTCGAGATCCAGTTCGAGATAACTCACAATGCCATCCACTCTTGGGTTGGCGGCAGCAAGAAGCACTCGCTTGGACACCTCCACTACGCCTCATACGACCCCGCCTTCTACCTCCATCACGCCAACACTGACCGACTTTGGGCCGTGTGGCAAGCACTGCAGAAACATAGAGGACACAATCCTAACGAGGCTAACTGTGCTCTGGAGCAGATGAGGGTGTGTAATCTTTCACTATAACAACACATTTTCATGTACTCTACTGTGGGTTATCTCACACTTGCAGACTGAAGAAATAATTTTCTCATTAATTATGTCAGAAAGTACTTGCACCACATCACAATCGTTCCCCAAATCCAACAAATTATAGTCCAGCTCAGTAGCAGTTCTTGTAGAGATCAAGAAGGCTGACGATCACTACCATATAGAACCAATGTTGTTTTATATGACTGATCTCTTGCTTCTGCCAAACTTAAACGATGCCGCCAAGAAGGGAGACTTAATTTTTTTGATAGTATAGTAATAACTGCCTAAGTATGGGAAACACGTGGTTTTCTTTTGTTTATTTGTTTCTCTCATTTTTTTTTTTGTTGTTGTTGTTGTTGTTGTTGTTTGTTTGTTTCGTTATTGGTGTTGTTGTTTCTGGTTTTGTTTGTTTGTTAGTGTGTTTCTTTGTTGTAGTTTTTTTTTTTCCTCTAACAATGATAAACTGTTTTTATTCCCCAATAGGAGCCGCTCAAACCCTTCAGTTTCGGAGCCCCATACAATCTGAATGAAATGACCAAGGAATACTCACGCCCAGAGGACACCTTTGAGTACGAGGAACACTTCCACTACCATTACGACAGTCTGGAGTTTGTGGGCATGACCATCCCAGCACTGGACGCTTACATCAAGGAGCAGCAAGAGCATGACAGAGTTTTCGCTGGTTAGTTTGCCTGCCAAGCTAAAGACATTATGGAAATATAGAGCTTTAGCGCAGCCTTTAGGTCATTTTAGTTCAACAAACCCCTATCTTTTCTGAGCCATATTTCCTTACAGAATGTTTAATTAAAATTCTTACGCTTTCAAAATTATTCATCATGAAATTCATTGTGAACTTCCATTGCTCCTTCTCCATCCTCATTTCTTATCCTCCTCTCCCCCCCCCCCCCCACAATCTTTCAACTCCTCACTCTCGTCCTATAACTTCACATGTTGGAGAGCTCTGATCACGGTAGAAAATGCATTTGCAGCATTTATGTACGTTTTATTGTTTGTTTGTTTGTTTGTTTGTTTGTTTGTTTGTTTGTTTCAATGAAATGTATAATAACCTTTTCAGCAAGTTATACTAACTTTCCATACAGTTTAGACTCTTTGCGGAAATACGCTTTGCAAAGTGCAATAGATGATACCAAAGTTTTCCAGGGCTAGGCGTCAGTCCAATATTAAGTTTTCCAAGATCAAAGAGAACCAGCGACATTGAGATTTAGTTAAGAGAGATTTTTAAAGATCAAACAAACAGAGAGAAAAAAGTTAACTTTGTGTTGTCAGGTTTTCTCCTGAAGGGCTTTGGCCAGTCAGCTATGATCGACTTTGACATCTGTGACCACGACATGAACTGTTTCCCTGGTGGCTACTTCACTGTCCTGGGCGGCTCGGCCGAGATGCCTTGGCATTTTGACCGTCTCTTTAAGTACGAGATCACTGATCAGGTAAGCTATAATTATGTCCTGCTGTGTCAACGAATACCTTAGGTTTTTGTTTACTGTTTGTGTGTTTCTGTTTCGTATTTTTCTGTCTCATCATGTGAATGTGAAGGCGTGCGTGTCACTCCCAGGTAGCCACTACTTTTTACTGAGGCTTTACAGCTAGGCTGGGGCCAGAGTGCATCTGTGTCTGTGTCTAACTCTCGCACTGCAGTCTCTAGTCGCGTAATGTTATAGGCCAAACTCATTTCTTTGATGCGGGCTGCAGTGCGTCTGGGTCTGATCAAGTGGCCAGCCGGCGTGTCGGCTCGCGTTTTCTGTTATACCCCTCTGCACTATTTTGCGTCTTGTAAGCTCGCAACATGACTACATGCGGCTGCAGTGCGAGAGTTAGACACAGACACAGATGCACTGTGGCTCGGCCTAAGTCATTTCAACATCATTTGAGTTGTGCAGCCTGAAGGGAGCCTGTCTACAAAATATGTATATGGGCGTGTATCTGTTCACATCATCTACACAGTGCATGTGTGTACACGGCAGTGTCTGCGTATGTGTGTGTGTGTGTCAATGTGTGTGTGTGTGTTACATCTGTTTGTGATCTGTCCTATCAATGAACAGCTTTTGCATCGAATGGCTATATTTATTCCGCATTTTTTTTTTGGTCCGGTCAGTCAAGATGGATTATCAAAAATATGTCTAGTAACTTCATTTCTTTCATTGGTTTGATTGCTTATTACTGCTTCCCATTCGAGGCCCATCATTACCTTGATGCGTTTCGCAGGTTAAACAGTTTTGCTTTGTTGTTGTTGTTATTGTTGTTGTTGTTGTTGTTGTTGTTGTTTTGTTGTTGTTTTTTGTTTTTTATTTAATATCTATGTACTGACTGATACATCATTATGAGCCCGTAGAATCATCTTCACCTTCACTTATTCCAAGGTCTGATGAATCGTTGAGAGGGGCGGGAGTGGGGGCACAACCAGCTCTCTCTATTCCTCTCTCTCCTACTTTTTCATTATCATGATGCTATCCAGCTCATGCCTATCCATTCCAGAATGTTATCCTCTTGTCTCTCTTTCTATCTGCTTCCATTTTTGTCAAATACAGCCGAAAATCAACTATGGTTTTTTTTTTTTTAAATGTAATACATACATCTATATTCTTTCCTTCCCCCTCTCTAACACCTCGCTTTCCCACCCCACCTGTTTCCCTAACAGCTGAAGGAGCATGGCCTCCATCACGATGACGACTATCACTTCCACGTGCATGTCAAGGCCATGGATGGCACTGAATTGTCCAGTGATCTGATCCCTGAACCCAGCGCTATCTTTGAACCGTCCAGACGTAAGTCTCTCCATTATACCTTGTCTGTCGTTTTAAATGAGGAATTACAAGATTTGTCAGGCAGTGTTTGTGGCTAGTTTCCATCATTAAACGTCCACTGAATACGATTTGCTATAGGGTATTCTAATTATATATGGATATCTATTTACCTCAAAAAAGAACCACATCGTATACACATCTCAGTTAATTGTCCCTTATTTCTGCTCAATAATCTACTTTTATAAAAAGAATTTGCCTTCCTTTCCTCTCCCATTACTCGGGATATGTTTGTATACCTTCTCCTGGGCAGAGAGAATGCGATTTATCTCTTTCTCACCTTGTCTCATTAGCTGCTACAGAAATAGATGTTTTTAAAGAAATTTCCCTCATCGGACAAGAAATACGATGTCTCATTCCCAACCACTGTCTTGTTAGCTCAAGAGATGAAATATTTTATTATTCAATCTTATAATAGACATGTCATAAGTCCGTTCTGCTCAAACAGACGTTGGTTGTACGTGGCATAAATGAACTTGTTTGCAACTTATACAATAACAAAGCAAGTCGTCGTTTATTTGCGCCATCTCCTATGACACGAGTATAAAGTAACATTCCTCCTACATAAAGTTTAGTGTGACATCTATAAAGAGATCCAATATGTCTTTATGTCTTGGCCGAACAGAGGACTACAACCTGGAGAAGGTGTCAGTCAACAACGTCCGTCGTAGTTTGACATCACTGAGTGAGCGTGACATTCAGAGTCTCAAGGCCGCTCTGCGTGACCTTCAGGCCGACCAGACCGACGATGGCTGGGCCAATCTGGCTTCTTTCCACGGTGCTCCGGCCAGGTGTCCAGACCCAAACAACCCTACTATGGCCTGTTGTATTCACGGCATGCCCACTTTCCCTCACTGGCACAGGCTCTTCACTCGACAGGTGACTGACCTCTTTTACTAACTGGTTAACTGGTCTTGATGTCTATACAGGCAGTGGAGATGCTGGACTGCTCATGATTTCTGGAGTATTTTGACGAAACGGCTTTTTCGTAGTAGTTGACATATTTCCTTGGTATACAAATAAAAATGTCTGAAAAAGTAAAAGACAATCTGTGGCATCACTTCGCCCTCTAAAAGCTGCAGTAAGATCACCAGTAATCAAAAGAGTGAGAGATTTTCTACAAATAGAGTCTCTGTTTTGTATGTTTCCAATCCACACAAAGCGTTTGGTCAAAGTAGACTGGATTTCACTAAGTTGCTGTTGATTATTTTTGCAGGACTGTTTCAAATTATAACCACAGTAGAGTGTTTTACACTATATCGCTGCTCATTTTTCCCCAATTCCTGCTACCATTGTTTAGCACCATTTGGCCATGTTAATGTTTCTTAAGCCTTTGAACCACCCGATGGTGGTTACCTCGGTCATACTTGAGGATATAGAATCTTGTTCGTTTTATATTACAAGTATGTTCAACTGAAATGACTGAACTACTATTATAGCTTCCGCGACTGAGTCTCTTTTCGGCAAAGAGTGGGGTCCGTCGAGGTAAAGAGTTATGGATATATTAAGTTGTATTATCATTGGGCGCTAAGATTACAAAACATGATAGTGACACCACTCGTGGTTATGGATTGTGTGTTGTGTTCCTGACAGGTGGAGCAAGCCTTGCAGAGACATGGGAGCTCAATCGCCATCCCCTACTGGGACTGGACCTGGAAGATCGAGGATCTGCCGGAAATGTTCACCAGTGCCGACTACTATGATGCTTGGAGAGATGAGGTGAGATGTGCCTCCATCATTATCCTGTGTCCTGCCACACGATGTTGGCAAAGCTCATTTTCTGCAATCCACCTGTTCTTCGTTGCGCTCTATGAGTTATAAATGCCAATCTGTCAATCTAATTTCTTAAAGTGTAGTCTGTTTTCCTAGGAGTGGCTATTTTTCAACTCATTTTCCGTGTCAGAGCACATGGATCAATGACCATACCATAGTAACATATCAGGTTAAACTGAAGCAATGATGATACATATTGGAGTTAAGCGAGATGAGGATTGTTGATTTGTTATTAAGCTTTCACAATTCATTACGTGAAACAGATATTTAAACTGACCACTTAAAATCAGCGACCTTTCTTATCTTTCATCGTTGATGAACTTCACACACAATGATATTTGTAATCCATTCTTGATCTACTTTACTATATGTTAGTAGTTAGGTTGTAGACCAGATGTGGGTGGGACTATTGTTATATGAACATACATCGGACGATAACTCAATTGTGTCTCTGTTGTTCGTGCATCAGGTTGTACCTAACCCATTCGCCCATGGATACGTGCCCTCGGCGGAAGCCTACACTGTGCGGGATGTGCAGCCTGAAATCCACAGGAACCACCATGACGGTAAACATTCCGTGCTCTTCTACTCCCTCATTGAGACTCTGGCACAGACGGACTATTGTGACTTCGAGGTGAGAAGCGTCTACAGAATAAGGTTTTCCTATTACCTAGATGCTGAAACATCAAGGAATTGGCAATAGAAACGGCAACTCATTCGTGTGAATCCGTTCAGGTGCTAGAAAAATAAACTGTTCAAAGCTTGAGATATCCATCTGAAAAGTCTGTTGACATCATCAACCAATAAATGGGATTGTTATCTGGGTAGTTAAATATCTAGGGGCACCTGAGGTGAACATGAATTCATGAATGTAAATATTGATAGAATTGTAAGAGATTTTTATCACATCAGCGCCATACTTTACTTTTGCCCCTTTGTTTTTCATGTGATCTCCAGGTTCAGTTCGAGATTTTGCACAACGCTATCCACTTCCTAGTGGGAGGCAAACAGACGTTCTCACTGTCCTCCTTGGAGTACTCAGCCTATGATCCTATCTTCTTCATCCACCACTCCTTCACTGACAAGATCTGGATAGTGTGGCAGGAGCTACAGAAGAGACGACACCTGCCCTACAACAGGGCCGACTGTGCTGTTAACTACATGAGTGAGCCCATGAAACCCTTCAACTTTGAGGGTTTCAACTTGAACAAATTCACGAAGTAAGTTGACAGGTTTATAAAGTGTCACTAGACAAAGTCCAGGCACGATAATAATGCCATTGCATGGAAAAAGAGAACAGCCCTGGCTTCAATCTTTTGTTGGATTTAAACAAATCATATCTGTGAAATAAGTTGAAATAAGTTTCAAAATTATGGTATTCTAAATTCACAAATTCTAAATGGGAGATATAAAGCAGAGAAAAAGCGTAGTGGGGGATTTATTATCTGTCGTCACGTTTATAGCTGTTCCTTTTTCTTTACATATAATCAGTGATTTCAGTAATAATTAATCGTTGATTATCACATTTCAAAACTGAATTGGTTTTCACTGATAAAACATTTATAAAGTTGAATCCAAAATATTGTTTTCTGAACATGCAGTTAGTAGTTATAGCACAAAGTTCAAATTATTAAACCAAATACTAGCCAAGTTTGGAAGATTCTCAAACTAGCATATACACTCTATTTTCACTCAAACTGTAAATTGACAAACCAGCCTACAATCCATTCTATTATTTATACAACAAATGGATATCCGTTGTCAAGGCCATGGGGCCGATACCCAGGGAAGAACAGAGAATGTAAAACAAAACCAATATAACTACCATATCCCATTGATGCAATCCTCCCGATTCAAAGCATCTGACGGCCTTCTCATTCGGCGGCAGACCGGATTGTAAAATGCAAGCGTTATTTCGGTATCATGCTGGAAAAGACAGTCGTCAAAACCTTCCTTTCCCATTCAAAGTTACAATGAAACCCACCGAGACCTTACTAAGTATCAAGTACTGCATAGTCATTGAGAGATGCAAACTAGTGTATGTTACATTGTATATGTAATGTCGCCTCCCAACATCAGAGGACAACTGTCTCATACAAGTAAGTGTATGGTAGACAGGCGAAATATCAGTAGTATTGGCGTATCCCAGTTTCTCTTATTTACCTATGTTCCATACTATGCACATACTCTTATGACAATGTACACGAGTAAAGTACGTTTCTATAACACTGTCAGTCATTTTGGGAGGCAATTCAAACATGA